>BQNB010101493.1:6048-24455 GCA_026074375.1 Tanacetum coccineum | reverse complement strand
AGGTAGTTTGAACTCCTTGGAGAGGACAAGGCACTCTGAGTCAGTAAATAGAACTTTGTTCTTGGTATCACAGATTTGTGACACATAGAACAAAGTAAAGTTCTGAAGTTCTCACACTGGTAGTAGGAACAGACCAACTGATTCCACACAGATGCATTATTCAATCTCAACTGATTCTCATAAAAATCACAATCATGAATCAAATGTAACTTACTACCACAAACAAAACATTTCTTAACACTAAAAGACTTGTTTTTACACAGACTAATATTGTTTGACCCATTCCTATTACATAAATTCCTAGGAGTTTTTACATTCTCCTTAAACGAAAAACTAGGACTTTGAGTGTCATTGGATGGTCCTTGGTCATCAGTCTTGTGTAAATTCTTCAAATCAACTGAACTAGAGGCATTGGTCATGGTGCTTGAGTAGTTGACACCTGATACACAGGATGCAAAGCCAGTTGTCTCTGAGTCTGAGGACTTGTCACTAGTTTCACAGGAGACAAAGTCATTAGATACAGAGTCAGATTCAGAATAATAATTGGACTTTGAACCATAGGTAAATTGTGTATCATCAATGTCAGCATTGTTGGAAGGAGGCATGAATGTTCCAGTTATAGGGGGAGGAACAGCATGCATTCCAACAGGTTTGACAAACCAGTCATAGAGAGGTTTCTCTATAGCATCCTTAAGACATGAGTCAAAGATACTAGGTGCAGAGAGATCAAACACCTCATCTGATCCAAAAGTGTCTCCATATCCTAAACCAAATTTTGATCTAGAGGACATGGAACTATTGATCAGTTTGACTAGGTTTTTGGAAGATTCCTTCCATTTGTCAAATCGTGCATTAGACTCCTCAAGTTTGGCCTGATTATTCATTTTATCAATTTTAGCCTGTTCATTCAGTTTTTCAGTATATTTGAGCATGTTGGTGGTGTTGCCTAGGTCTGCAGTCAAGATTCTAATTTTCTCTTCTAAAGCTAACTGATTATTTTGGTACCAAGACTTCTGTTGTTCTAAGTTTTGAAGTGAACTTTTGTATGCTTGGACTTGGAGAAAACACTCTTTATATTGCACTTCTAAATTATCAAACTCCTTTTTAAGTTCTGTATAAATATGATTACAGCCAAAAGGACAAGATTGTACCTGAGGGGATAACCCCATGAGTGCAAATTCAGTTTCAGCATCAGTAGCATCGGTAGTAGCAACAGAAACACTATCAGCACCAACACCAGCAGCAACAGAAACACCATCAGAATCAGTACCAGCAGCAACAAACACACCATCAGCAGAAAAACTATCTCTACCACCACCATTAGTAGCATCACCAGTAGGAATGATAGTATCATCCCCATATCCTGCAATCATCCCATAGACTTCAGAAGCACCTTTCTCCATATCTTCACTTTCGTGGTCTGACCAATTGAGCATTGAATCAACTGACACCAAAGCTTTTGGTTCTTCTGATTTATCCAGTTCTTTGATCTTAAATTGAGAATACCTTGTCTTTGAATCCACCTTCTTCCCTGTACATTCTCTTGCAAAATGTCCCAACTCTGAACATTGATAGCACCTGACCTTCTTTTTATCAAACCTGGCAGCATCTTTGTTATTAAACTTGAATTTTCTACCAGCCTTCTTTTCAAATCTATTGATTCGAACAGAAAGCATTGCCATCTGCCATTTGATGTCAAGTTCTTCCAAATCCAACTTGCCAATTTGGTCAAAGTCTTCATAAGTGATCTGTTGTTGTGGATCACTTTCAGCAACAAAAGAGTGAAGAACATTTTCAAGAACATTGCCTGAAGCATCAGCAGAGGAAGAAGTAGTGGTATAGCTAACAGAAGAAGGTTGACATTTGGAATCAGCAGTTGACCACTTGGAATTAGTGCTAGCAGCACTAATGAAAGCTGAGTGTGTAGGAGCAGCAGGAACTCTTGAATCATAGCTAGAACCACCCTTCACATCAATCTCAAGTGTCCTAAGCTTGTTATACAAATCATCAAAGCTTAAGAAATCAAGACCACCCTTTGTTTTAAGGGTGATTGCCACCTGTGACCAAGAAGGTGGTAGAGCTCTAAGGAACTTCATGTTGCAGTCTTCATTATCTGGTCTTGCTTGCATTTGATTAAGTTGACTCAGCACCTTCTGAAACCTATCATATCCCTTGTGCAAACCCTCGGATTCAGATATCTTAAAGTCTGCAAACTCCTGCTTGAGCATTGACTTCCTCATTTTCTTTGACTCTTCATTCCCTCCAAATCTGGCTTTTACTGCCAACCAGATATCCTTAGCATCATCAAGATGATGAAAGTCAGCCATGTGATCCTCTGGAAGAGACTGAAGTAGAATAGTTCTAGCTTTTGTCTCTCGTTGGACAGCAATTTGTTCTTCCATAGTGACAGGAGGAAGAATCATTATGTTGCCTCTAGGATCTCTGCCGGTCCGTTTTCTGCTGTTTCCATGAAGAACAATGTTCCACAGATTGTGATCACTGTTCATTATCCAATATTCCATCTTCATTGCCCACGTTTCATACTCGTCCTTCTTCAAATAAGGAAATTTGGCATTACTGCTGGAAACAGTGGTTGAATTATATTGCTGGAATTGAGGCTGAGTATTTTGAGAGGGTTGTGCGGAGTGGGAAGTTTGTGACTCAAATACAGGTTCAGTAGTTGCCACAGAAAATACTGGTTCGTCGGATGTTGTTGGGATGGAGAATGAAGAATCAGATGGTGATGGTCCAGTAAACGGTGGTGTTGGATACGGTGAAGTCATTGTAACGATATAGAAGCAATAACAGTAAGTATTCTTCAACAGAGACCATCTCTCAGCTCTGATACTCACTTTGTAGGTCTCAGCCCTAGATAGATCTTTTAAGCTGTGATGAATATATAGGGGTACTAATGTAATCAAAAAGTAACTCTGTTGAGAGACTCTAACAAACAACAATCTATTGTTCACGCGGAAAATAAAACAATATTGCTAAGAAGAATTACTAAACACCCCTCCCCATACTTTGATCCTCCTATGGCCCATCACTCTTTCATTCCTTTCATTCCCCCCCGCTCCCCGCCAAACTGTCTTCTTGTGTTTTGTTTCATCGTCACACCAAATCCTTAAACCGTGTGGTTTCATTTATAGATATGAAACCCTAAAACTAATTCTCCTAGAATTACGATTCCATGAGTCTATCTACTACTTCTCATGCCTATCCATAGTTTAAACGAACTAAACTTATCCTGGAGTAATTACTTTACTCTACCAGGACTAATATCATAAGCAGCAGGAACTACATACCGCTAGTATGCAATATTTACACTATCCAGTAGCATTACTTACCAGTGGAACTACTATACTTCAGTGAAATAATAAATACAAATATATTCCTAACACGGGTCAAAACATCCAATGAAACATTTAATGGCAATGCATTAATATGCCTCGGGGGAACGATCATCCCTTTTAATATAAAAGGTATAATATATATTATTTATATATTTTTATTACCATGAAGGATGAAAAAGATTATTTGTAAGGCAGAAGCAATAATAATCACACCAAAAGCATAGAGTTGTGTTCGGTTTTGCAACTTGTATATTTTTAGTTGCCACTTCTTTTAAGAGGATACAATCATCCACTCAAAAGATGGTCGATATATGTCCTGAGTCCCAACCATAATCTATAAAGTATAACTCAAAACTACTTAATAAGACTGCATGCGAACTTTAGTTAAAAACTAAATCGAATACAGAAAACTGAGGGTTACTTTAGAGCCAAAAATATTCAATTAACAAAAAAAAAAATCTGTGGCGAAATTAGCAGAAGCGCGTGAGGTAAGTTGCTTTTAACAACGTCTTCTTCTTAGAAAGACAACATTAATGTTACAACGACAAATAATGGATACACATGATATTTTATGTTTTTATAAAAATCCGCTAGAACAAAAACTGACTAAGTAAACGATTTTTAATACCATACTTATCCTTTTGTTATACAGCACAAACTTAATTTGAATACTGTATGTTATTCTAACATATTCTAAATGGTTACAAAGATTACAAAAATCCATTTCAAAACAATGAAATATTTTACAGTATCAATGTAAACATTAAATGTGAGTGGAAAAAAAGTAAAGTATTTAATATAGAAGAATGAATACACGTTTGTCATTTATATAGTAACAACGTAGTTATTTAAATCCCTTAATTACTCACAACTGGTCACCCCCGTGCTTCGCCGGCCTCTCTCAAAATCATATATTTAATCCCCCATTCAATTTCTTATAAATTCACATTCACGTTTTCATTCTTATAACTTATCTCTCATATTCCAAAACCTTCATTCTTTGCTATTTAAGTACCAGATGTATAGTTTCTTGTAATGAAGAAGCTACTAACCATTCTTTGTTGCGTGTTATTCACGGTTGATATCGTTTCTTGTTTTTCATATGAAGGACGATTAACTGACGGTGAAGTGAATCACATTCGTCACCGTCAGTTGTTGTCCTATCATGACGAGTTTATAGATGAAAAGTGTAAGAATGGAACCCTAGTGTTTGAGAACACTAGGATCAGAGATGCTTACATTGCTTTACAAGCATGGAAGCATGCTATATTGTCAGATCCACAAAATCTCACCCGTAATTGGGTGGGACCGGATGTGTGCGGGTACACGGGTGTTTACTGTGCACCCGCACCTGATAATTCTTCTGAAAGAACTGTTGCTGGAATCGACTTAAACCATGGCGATATCGCGGGGTACTTGCCAGAAGAGCTTGGGTTGTTGAAAGATCTTGCATTGTTTCATATTAATTCGAACAGGTTTTGTGGGACTGTTCCTAAGAAGTTTAAGGATATGAAAATATTATTCGAGCTTGATTTGAGTAACAACAGGTTTGCAGGCAAGTTTCCTTATGTTGTACTTAAATTACCAAAGTTAAGGTTTTTAGATTTAAGGTTTAACGAATTTGAGGGCACTGTACCTAAAGAACTGTTTGATAAAGATTTGGATGCTATTTTTATAAACCATAACCGGTTCATGTTTGAATTACCGGAGAATTTTGGTAATTCTCCCGTGTCGGTTATTGTTTTGGCGAATAATAGGTTTCATGGGTGTCTTCCAGCGAGTATAGGAAACATGTCTGATACTTTGAATGAGATTATTATGATGAATAATGGATTGAGGTCTTGTTTTCCGGAAGAGGTTGGGTTGTTGAAAGAAGTAACGGTGTTTGATGTTAGTTTTAATCAGTTAATGGGGCCGTTACCGGAGAGTGTTGGTGGGATGGTTAATGTGGAACAGTTTAATGTGGCTAATAATTATTTGAGTGGAAGTATACCCGAGAGTGTTTGTAAGTTGCCGCGGTTGGAGAATTTTACTTATTCGGGTAATTTCTTTACGTTCGAGTCTCCTGTTTGTTTGAGGCTCCCCGAGTTTGATGATTCCAGGAATTGTTTGCCCGGGAGGTCGAGGCAAAGGAGTGTTGATCAGTGTAAGATGTTTGGTTCTAAGAAGGTACATTGCGGTGCTTTTAAGTGTCCGAGGTTTGTTCTGCCTTCGCCTTCACCGCCACCTCCATCACCATCGGTTTATTCCCCTCCCCCACCTCCACCAGTCTATTCTCCACCTCCACCGTCACTATCGCCACCACCACCATCCTTTCCTCCTCCAGTTTACTCCCCTCCACTCCCACCACCATCACCTCCACCACCGTCACCAGCCACACTGTTACATCTAACCCACCACCACTATGTTCATCTCCGCCCACCAGGCTGGTTTATTACTCTCACCACCCACACTACTTCACCACCGCCACCGGTTTACTCTCCTCCACCGCCATCACCTCCACCACCATCGCCACCACCACCAGTTTACTCTCCACCACCACCACCACCACAGTCACCCCCTCCACCAGTTTACTGTCCACCACAACCCCCACCGCCACGGTCGCCCGTTCCATACTACTATTATTCTCCGCCACCGCCACCTCACTCGCCTCCACCACCACCACCTCACTCGCCTCCACCACCACCACCATATATCTACTCATCACCACCGCCACCTCACTCCCCTCCACCACCACCAACATATATTTACTCATCTCCACCACCACCTGTGTCCCATTCTCCACCACCACCATCACCGCCACCTTGTATAGAATCACCCCCGCCACCATCTCCTATTTACTCTTCCCCACCGCCCCCACTCTACCACCATTCCCCACCTCCACCATATATTTACAACAGTCCACCACCACCCTCAGATAGTTACTCCTCACCACCACCACCGGCACCGGTATATGAAGGACCATTACCTCCAATTATTAGCGTACCTTACGCCTCGCCTCCACCGCCACCCTTTTATTAATGATTCTTTCACCAAAAACCCATACACACAAGACAATAACACAATGGGCATTCACTTGATCATCTCAAGAAAATCACCCAAAAGGATTGAAGACAGAATTAGATAGAAACCATATAGTTTATTATTCGATTTGCGGAAAATAATCTTATATTATTAAGTAAAGTTTTTTAGGTTGCATACAGAAAAAAGTATATGTATAGACAACATGCATTGCTATTTGCTCAGAAGTCATTCATGGTATAGTTTGTTTGTTCTTCTCATGTTTGGTTTTGGTTTTTTTATTTTGAATAAATTTTCATACTTTACTTTTCTTTAATAAAGTTTCTTATGCTTATGATCATTAACATCTTTAGTAGTTGTGACTATTGGTTCTTTATCAGTTTTTTTCTTTTGTTTCATCTTTTTGTGTTGAGTTTTCATGCTTGTGCAAATTTGATTCATAAATGTGCTTGTCAAATATGAAGATGGATGATGTCAAGTGATTGGCTAAATTGAGCAAATTCCAATTGCAATTTATGTTTGACTTTTTTATAAATGTCAAATGTCAAACGCTGATATCATACTAGCTATATTCTTAAGGCTATTTTTTATTGGGACAATTACTCTACAAGCAGTTAAAGCATACTATACAATCATGTAATGCACAAAAAAAGTATCTCAATAAAAAAAATGAGTGTGCAAATCAATTCCTTATTCTCAAAAAAAAAAATGAGTGCAAATCAATTCCCTATTCTCAAATGGTACAAAGTGAAAGTGTAGGTGAGCTTTTTGTTTGTTTATTCGAATTTAGTGCTTCAAGAATACTATTCGATTTCTATTGGATGTTTGGTTCGACAATGAAAAGGTCATATCTTGAAATTGACATGAACATCTTGTACGTTTCTACTGAAGAAAGATGTTGTGTTGGAACAAGTGCTTCTTATTCATATTCATGAAGATGAGAGCACAGAGGTAGAGAATTTGTGGTTCTAAGCTAAACGATGATAATGTTAGATGTAGTGAACGACGGGATAAGGTTGCCGTGCATTACGGTGGAGCGTTATTAAATGAAAGCATTTGTCCTAAAAACCACTTACAAACTTTGTTCAGTAACTATGGATATTTTGTTGGTTTTTATTTAATAGTACTTTGCAACCAAATGATAATCATAACAACAAACACTACGTCTAATAAACTTTCATCAAACGAAGACAACTAATTTTCGTACGTGAAACATTACAAAAGACCCTGCTTCCAAAACAGATCATCAGTATTAAGAGTAGTACCATCTGGTAGAGGTGACCAGAAAAACTGGTTTCTCTAACCGAACCGGCCGGCTAACCGAAAACCAGGACCGGTCAAAACCGTGTTTGACTAAAACCAGTCCGGTTTTTGGCCAAACCGCCGGATTGGGATCGGTTAGGGGTTTTGGCTGCTCGACCGGTTAGAAGACCAGTTAACAAAACCGGCAACCGGTTAGAACCGGTTTTTTGTACTTTTTTTTCAATTTTTTTCAAATTTCAAATCTAGCCTTTTTCACGTGAGGAGACCCGTGGAGGAGCGTTTGTCTGATATTTTAGGTGTAGTGCTTGTCATTTTACCCATTGTTTTAGTATAAATAGATGAGTTATGTTAATGGTTCAATCACCACTTACATAACTCACAATCTTAAGCAAAAAAAAAAAACTCTCCAAACCAAAACCGAATTTCATTCACTAATCACTAATGGCAACTTAAGGCAGTTCAAGTACCATCGGTGTTGATTCTTCAAGTGCACCAACGATTGTTGAAATTCTACCATGCAAACGAAACCCCGAAATTTTGTGTCACTACAACCTTTGCAAGATGTCGGACAACACTCAAAAAGCTCAATGTATTCATTGCTTCAATTTCTATTCGATGACATCCAACTCGACGTTGAGGTCTCATTTCACTCACCCGCATTGTGTGGCACTCAAGACGACCCCAGAACCAAGTCAACCATCGATGGGTCGAGATGGGAGTGTTTTTGTGTACAATCCGGATTATCTTCGTAAACAATTCGCGGGTTTGGTGATTTCACGAGGGTTACCATTCAACCACTTCGACCACGAAGAAACAACAACGGTGTTTCAGAATACTATGCAACCAAGATACAATCACGTAAGTCGCTCAACTCTTAAGTGTGATGCAATGAAATTATGGGCAACGGCTAAACAATTAATAACTGATGGTTTTCTTAACTTAAATGCTCGTGTCAACATAACAACGATGTTTTTGTCCCCGCTGTTCATGGTGATCCCGGTTTCTTACTATAGTGTTTTTTACCGCACATTGGATTGAGCCCTCTACTTGGCAAATGATGAAGCGGGTCATTGCATTCGAAGACTTTCCAGTTCCCCACACGGGGGGGGGGGGGGATTAGCTAGAATGTTGAGAAACACGTTTGTCCGTTTTAATTTGGAAGATAAAGTTTTGTCAATTACGTTAGATAATGCTAGCAACAATACAAGCGCAATTGATAAACTAAAGTTAAAATACGAACCACCAATGGAGGGTAGGTTTTATCATAGTCGATGTGTTGCACACATCATTAACTTGGTTGTGCAAGAAGGTTTAAAGGTGAAGTCGATAAATACAATAAAAGAGTCTTATAAACTATGTTAAAAGATGTATTTAAATCGGGTGGTACAAACTATTCAAAATATATTAGAATCTGTAGGGAAGCGGATAAACCGGCTTACTCACCTAATTGGGACGTTCCGACAAGATGGAATTCCACTTATCATATGTTCCAAAGTGGTCTAAAACAAAAAGCTACTTTGATGTATTTTCATGACGTTTTGGCCAATAAGGGTGAGTGTAACCATTTTCCGGTTCACAAAAAATTTATTGGAGGTTTATTACCCAACATCTCCATTGGTACTTCAACAGATTTACTTCATTAGTTGCAAATTAACCGAATATGAACTTAATGGGGGTATATTTAGAAGTATGGTTAAACCAATGAAAGCAAAACTCAAGAAGTATTTTGAAAAAATGCCACCGATTATTACTTGTGCTGCCGCTTTAAATCCATGTTTCAATGTTCACGGGGTAGAGTTACTCATCGAGGATATAAGTACGAATTTGGAGTTTTTTGATGATAGTCATGCAACTAAGGCAAAAAAATGGTTCAACGACTCTTTGGAAGGTTTGTATAATCTTTATTATACGAAATATGGTAACCCAACAACTCAATCAACGAGTGGGGGTTCTTCATCGAGGGCGAGTGGTGGGAATCAAATTTCCAATTTGCTACACCGGTTAAAAGAACATAAAAGCAAAAAGGCAAGGAGTGATAGTGCAATTTCCTCCGAATATGAGCGATATATCCATGAGGATTTTATCACACATCTTCAAACCAATGACTTTGCAGGTTTTGATATCTTGGGTTTTGGAAATCAAAGGAATCAATGTTTCCCGTTCCATCCCGCATGGCCATGGATGTACTAAGTGTACAAGCTACTTCGGTAGCTTTCGAATCCACTTTTTCAACAAGTGGAATGGTGTTGTCAATCCGAAGAACAAAACTAACACCGAGTTCTTTAGAGATGTGTATGTGTTTGAAGGATCACTTGGACGCTCAAAAGCGTAAACAACACATATCCTCTCTTGAAGGCGCCCTAGACTTTGAAGAAGAGATCTTGACTATCGAGGTGCAAGATAATGAAGCCACACCACTATCCGATGAAGAAATCACACTAGATGCTGCTAGCCAAGGCACCATGGCATCCGGTTCGGGAGGAGAAGAGCCCGAATTTGATTATGATTTGACGCACTATGACATTGACGATTAGCTTTTCCACTTCCGATGTATTATGTTGTATTTTCCTTTCCGATGTATTTTCCTTTTCGTTTGATGTATTTCGTTTCGTATTAAATAAAAGTTGAAGTTTATTCAGTTTATTGCGTATAAAACCACGAAAAACAACGAAAAACGAAAAAAATATAGGAACCGGTATAACCGGTTAAGGAACCGAAACCAAACCGGTTAGATATGGTTTTCAACCAGTTCGACCGGTTCCTAACCTAACCGGTTGCTTAACCGGTCGAACCGGTTTTTGCAAGGTTTGACCCTAACCGGTTAGGGTTTGACCAAAACCGAAATCAGGACCGGTTAACCGGTTTGCGCACCTATACCATCTGGTTATCTTTTATTTTGTTCATATTGTCTTTAACAGTACACCGTCTAACTACATCATGTCGACAGAATTTCTTATTCAACGAAAGCCACCAGATGGGGTATCATGCGATCGAAGGAAAAACCGCACATGTGTGACTACAAAAATCAATAAATACTAAATCTACATCAATAGAGCAAAAATATATTTGTGATCAATAAATTTACATATGGTCATGCCTGAAACCAAAGCGATTGCTGGATATTGTTGCCTTTTCGTACCGAGACTCTTTTGTTAGAAAGATGCCATTAATAGAATTCTAGAGCAAACAGACACACCACCTAAGACATTATTCATTTTATAGTGAGAATATGCACGAAAATTTCCATTTTCCTTACACCAACATTAGCATTGAAACTTGATAAAAAAACAAACAATGCCTTATTAACCGAACACATAATACGCACACCATGACTAAGAAAGATATCGTAAGATTTACATAACATAGCCATAAACGGCTATCAGTTGCATCCCATCTAAGCAAGCATTATCGTAGTTAGACACCCCAAAACAACACACGAAGTACATACAAAACCATATTGTCCCAAGGTCATAGCAAATACTGTAAACTTTTGCCGACAATATGAAAGTCAAACCATTAATAAACGAAACTGTAACATCAAATTTGGCCGTGAAGATAAACCAACATAAAGATTTTATAATAAGTGGAAAAGGATAATTTTATACACCAAGAAATCTGTATAATACTTTCAACCCAGACTCCCAACATCAAGCACCTTTTTTCAACAATGCAATTGCAAATATTCATAAACAAAATCATTGTTTGAATATAAGCGTGCGATATAAAATAAATTAATATAAAGGTTTTCTAGTAATCAAGGAAGGACAATTTTAGATGCAATGTAGTTTAGACAATACCTTTAGCCTCAACTTCTACCATCGAACACCTTTTTTTCATGATCTTCGCTCTTCTTCTCTAATCCGAACCATTTATGTTGGTCAACTTTCTAGCTCTTATTATATCAGCATCGATACGTGTTAGGAATTCAGTTTTAGTGAAGTGACGACCATTATCGATCTCACAAGTCTTGTAACAGATAAAGATAAAGTTAGTGTGTAATAGTTAGTGAAATAGACGTAGTTACGTGAGTAAGTGAGATAGTAATTGACACTATCCCACATCGCCTGATGAGGTGAAGTGTAGGGAGAGCCTTGTGTTATAAAAGGACTCTCTCACCTCATAGAAAGAGGGTGAGTTTGTGTGTAAGGTAAGGTGTAAAAGAGAGAAACTCTCCTTCCTTAGTGAAATATTCAAGTTGTTATCCAAACATCTCCACCATCTCTTCTTTCTCTCTTCTTGCGCTTACTTTGTGTTTATGTATGTGTGAATGGTATATTTGGTTTTCTGCAGTACCTTTTTTTGTATTATGCAACTTTTGAATAAATAGATAGAAAACACGTCAATAACTTTACACGGGATACACATGCATTGGGTGAAATATTATGCCACCTACAAAGCGCATATGCAAACACGTGACAATGTCATCATAGACAACCAAGTATCATTCATATTAGATAGAGGAATGTATGAAGCACATATAAAACTACATCGTCGTAAGCTAACATTCTACGGTTTAAAGTATTGACGGTAACATTAAGGGAAAAAAATCAAACAATTAAGCTGAAACATTATGATTAAAAACTTGGGTAGCAAACATTAGTTGTTGAAACAAAACTTTCACTGATGCTTTGAACTAAAACACCAGTAATATGAAATTGCAGAAAAAAAACAAATGATAAAAATGTTTCTAAAAACAATAAATAGCGCACCTTAAGAAACACGTCCAAAAGGCGATAAAGTGAACGTGTCAAAACAAAATTGAGAATAAAATAATCCGTTAACACATTGACGTCCATAGCCTTGTTTGCTTCACGGATCTCAAGCTGAAAATCCAGCTAAGTCAGTTATGGAATTTCAAAGACAACTGTCGTTGTCTGCACGCGAAATAGATATACAAAAACAGCGTATAAAATGTATGAAAAACTAAAAAGTTATTTTTCAAAAAAAATTTAGAACGGTTGGGTTAATAAAGATATAATTAGTGTAGTTAGTGGGAGTCCACTCCTATTTGTCTACAGGAGGAAACCACCATGGGGAGACTCGAACTTGAGACCTCTTACATGGGGAAGAGCCCCCTGACCAACTCTACTAGACAGACGTTGGCTATTTTTCAAATTGCATCTTCTACGATAGCTCATAGTAAGAACAAACATTTTTATGAATAACACCATCATGAAAAGTGCGTTATCTATCTATGTCTACATCCAATCACTTCACACCCGTAACGTAATCAGATCAAACCTATACGATCACATAACTACATGATTTACTTATATTTTGATTAAAAATATAACATCAGATAATACAAACATAGATAATATGAACATAAATCAAACCTTTTATTCTAACAATTTCAGTAATCCAAACATGTATGCATAATTCCTAATCCAATTACTACAACTATTCCACAAAGCCTACATACCTTGAAAACCGCAAATATAAGAATAATTGGTTAATTGGAAATAAAATACTTAAAACATGACCAATCTGCAAGAGGTAACAACTTATTAACGTGGCCTTTTCAGTTTTGACACGTTCTAATCATATTATCATAGGCCATCGTAATTAAAAAAACGTTAGCATATAAAAAGCAAATTAGCTTAAACGAATAGTTGATGGCAAGAGAAAGCAAACGAAAAGTGTATAGATGCGGCTTTCAATGTCGTGCACCACATTCAAAAACCAATTATACCACCTAACAAAAAACCTGGTGGTCTATTTCTTAAGACACATTGCCTAACGCAAATCCCCCTCCAAGCAACATAAAAAAGTTCATATTGATTTCTTCCATTCTCTTCACAGCAACGTTGAATTTCGTAATCTAAAAAGAAAAACATAGCAATGCATTAACAATAGTAAAAACAGTATGCATGCTTAAAATTAAATTCCATATCTTAAACAAACACGGATCACATTTTTTACAGGCTAGTGGTTCCTCATCCAATGACAAAATGACAACTAAACAGGTGTTCAAATTATAAAGGCAAAACAATTACAACAAAAGGTAGGTCTAAAAACACATTGCATAAGATATATGAAAAAAAGAATAATGTCCCACACCAACACCCAATTCTGTAAATTGTCCTCATTAAAACCCTTTTAGGTCTAAAAACACATTGCATAAGATATACAGAAAAAAAATAATGCCCCACACCAACACCTAATTCTGTAAATTGTCCCCGTTAACAACCCAATAGGTACTTGCGCTGTCACCAACATGTTTTGCATAAACTTCAGCCTGCAGCGTGTGCATAAATCCAATGCCAACCACATCACTAGGGATCTGAAACACAAACTCAGAAATAAGAACACATACGTAATAAACGCTGGGGGTATGAGGCGCATGTAAAACTATACTGACTCAGACTAATAGCCAATATTGTAAACCGCCAGCTTTAAAGATACAATATGTAGTTGTACCTTGGCTATGGTGTTCTGCATAGCCACTCGCGTACGACCTACACAGAATTTGACAAAATGAAAACTAAACAGGTCAACAGATCATGAAAGCAAAACAATTAACAAAAAGAAAACCATTTACGGTTTAACGTTTAAGAGCTTACTGTCGTTTATAATGTGCCTACCAAAACATGTCCATAGTCCCAAAAGATCATTATGTTGTGAGCGAGAATATGATAATTGTTGTTGCATATTATTTATAACAGTTTTAGCGTCGTAGTTTGGCTGCAGCCGTAACGTTTTAGGCCTCGAAAGAAAGACAGGTGATCAGTAACTACATAGATTAGAAGAACCATCGTGTGGGCATTTTTGTGTCTTGCATTTTATAGATATAGGTGACTGATTATTTAATTTGGGCCGTAAACAATCGGACGATAGCTTCAATTGCTGATAAACATATTCTAGAACATATACGGAAAACTAAAATGCCCAAGACCAACGTCAAGAACTGTAAATTATTTCCGTTAAAAACGGAATACGCAAATGTTCCATCGCCATCGTTATTGCGTAAACTATGGCTGGCGTCATGGACACAAATCTAACGACAGTGACATCATCGAGAACCTACAATACGAACTCATGCATAGAAACATATACATAATGCTACCTCACACCAAGACATTAAAGATAGAACATGTATATGTCCTTTGGCAATCATGCTTTTCGTAACTTTTGGCTAGTGGTCTGCACGGAACAACATCAACAACAACCTAAAAACACGAATTCAAACATAAGAACATATACGTAACCAACTAGTGCAAAAACAATCTAAAAATTTATGAACTCTAAACCCAAAAGGACACATATAAAAGCATACTACCATTTGCTCGCACCAAAATAAAACACAGTTTACAATAGCTATGATTATACGCAGCCGACCAATGATTTTATTACCTTCAAACATAAACAAACAGTCAATAGTCTAATGCAAACCTTAAACAACACAGTTTCGGCAACACACTTTTCGTATTCGAAATAAGGCTGCCATCAAACTACAAACCACACATCCACGACACGCAACAACCGCATCTTTTTTTGTTTAAAAGGCTAGAATATATGAAAAGCCTTTGAGAAAGAGGTGAAAAACATAGTA
Source organism: Tanacetum coccineum (assembly GCA_026074375.1). Taxonomy (NCBI): domain Eukaryota; kingdom Viridiplantae; phylum Streptophyta; class Magnoliopsida; order Asterales; family Asteraceae; genus Tanacetum; species Tanacetum coccineum. Next base: position 9,266 of record BQNB010101493.1, on the reverse strand, counting down.
CAAGAGAAAAAAACAGCCCAAATCAGGCTACAAACACCATGAAAAACAAGAAAGAAAAGAGCTAGCTAAACAAATAAAAAGTTCTTGAAATCCACAAGCTCTAGTTAGCTACATGAGGCTTAACCGGGGCAGCAATCCACAACTTATACAACCTTTAAATAGATGGGAAGATATCTTCATCGGCAATACTAGCAACCAAGTCTGGATCCGCATTAACGATTCTATTTCTCCATTTCCAAATAGATCAAAAAGCACACGAGAACACCCCTTGTAATACCTTATTAATCCGAGCACAACCATCAAGACGAATTTTTTACGAGGCGATATCTGCTATAGAGAAAGACAAAGAAGACACAAGCGGGTTCAAGCACCACCAGCTCTAGACCTTCTTCCAAATAGTAGCAATACGAGGACAACAAATAGTACAATGCTCAATCACCTCTGCCACATTACCACAGAAAGAGCAACAACTTGAGGCGGTATTAACACCACGCTGAACTATATTAACATGAATGGGTAACCTGTAAAGATAAGCCCTCCAAACACATATGTTCACCTTCCTAAGAATTCAAGAATTCCAGTTATGATGATCACCCATAACCGAATCACCAAGGATTGTGGAAACTAGAAGGGGGGTTGAATAGTTTACCGCTTTTTAAATTTAATTCACGATTGTATATAAAATGGTAGATTCGAGTTTAAGTGATATCAATATGCACACAATATGAACAATCTAGATAAGCAAGGAAATAATATTAACTACATAATATTAAATACGAGACAAAAGGAAAGAGTTAGAAAGATCAAACCACAACACGAATATTTATAGTGGTTCGGTAACGAAGCTCCTCTTCGCCCCACTCCACTCCTCGAGTATCCAACTCGAGAGTTCACTTCACTGTGTCAGCAAGCTCCCTTTAGACGGAGAAAACCGTACACACATAGCTTACACCAATTTCTGACACTGAGCCTAATGTTGAGTTCTAATCTTAGCTAGAACCGATCTACTACTTACACTCGTAGTTTAAGGCCTAAAATACTAACCTCTCTCACAAGTATTTACTCACCTAAATACTTACACGATCCACATGATCCGACTAATACACAAGAATATAAGAGATTTGGTTGATGTACAAAATATAACTCGATCGTAACAACGTTACGTAAGCACAAACTAAGCTACAATACTTCGTATCTTAACGCTTATGAGTATTCTTCTCTTGTACTTGGAGAGGAAGGATTGGATCACTTGGAAACATATGTTTATACAAGTTATATGATCAATGTATGGAAAATATATTTGCTGATTTAGAACAGAAAGAATAAGTGTGCAAAAAGGTGGAAAAATTCGTGGGAACAGTCCACTATTTATATGAGAAGCTAGGAGCTAAAAACAACAGGCATCCCCCCAAGCTAACACGGGCGGACCCCTTATCAATAAGGGGGCTGCGGGTACTTATCAGGAGGCTGCCCCCTGTAGGACGCTCCTAATTTTTTCCTGATTTGGGGAAATGTTTTCTAAGGCAGGTTTTTCTGATTTTGGGTGGAAAAATCTGATTTCAAATATATATTTGAATTAAAATATTTCTTATAATTACAAAAATATTTTGTCTATTTTTTTTAAATGTTTTTTTAAAAATGTTGTTACATTTATAAAAATGTAAAGTTTAGAACAAAACTATATAACTTTGATCATTTAACAAATTAATCATTTGTTTATACATACCTTAAGTGATTTACGTCAAAATAGAAATTTACGACTAATAACTTGTTTACCTTTAATTTAACGTAGAACGTTTTTACATTTCGTGATTATCAAAACGTAGAGAAGTCGAAAAATATAAATAACGTTTTAGACATTATTTGTATTAACAATCTCTTTTTTTTATGATTACAAAATCTAAAGTCATTATATGTAAAAATATATTTAAACAAGTTTTTATTAAGTTTAATTCCATTTATCCCTCTTTTTGTAGAATCAAAAAGGCTTCATCGATGCGAAAATACAAAGTCGACGGAATAAACGCTCCCCTTTGATGTGTGCTCCCCCTCGTTTGAGGGCATGGCGACTTGCTACAAAAACGAGTTAGAAAGCGAGTGCAATATATATTTCTAACTACGAGCAATGTCACGAAAAATATAGAAACATGGCTAAAATAATAAGCCAAAATAAATAGGCATTATTGTTAACAACTACAACAATATATATATAAACCCATCAACACAATCAATTCCATGAAATTAAAATTCATTCATTAAACATAAATATCATGCTTAAAGCATGATAATACACCATGCATAAAATAAAAACTACAAAGATCCTAAGTGGTCAAGAGAGCCATAGGACGTGCTTGCAAAAGGGTGGTTAATTTTTATTAAAAGCAAGAAAACTAAACATAAAATATGTTTAGTTTGCGAGTGGAAAGATTGGTGGTGTGGAAGGAGTTGGTGGTGGTGAATTTGGTGCGGAAGTTGTTGTTGGTGGATAATTCCTAAGGAATTTGAAGTGGTGGATATGGTCGAGTTAGAAGAAATTAAATCCAATTAAAATCTTCTCTCAATAATAGGAATTGAGTTTGGTTGTAACGACAACAAGGACAATAACCAGCATGGTGGTCAACTTGGTCTAAAGTGATGGTATGAGGCATGATCGGTGTTGATGGTGTTGGTGGTAATGGATTTGTGATGTGGTTTTGAAGATGCATCTCTAAAAGATTAGAGAGATCATGAAGTTAATTAATGTTAATACAAATAAACCGGTAAAAACGTTTATTTCTATTTTACGATCTTGCTATGTTTTGTTGATAACAACTCATAAAACCATATTAAGTAAACTACCTAAATCACACACATTTCATACCAAAACAATTTTACAAAAATACATACCTTTCTATTTTTAGTAACTTAGATATATTTTTTTTACTTGTAAATAAACCTTCAAATATTTTTGCATCATTGATGACACAATCACCCTACAATATCTTAAGGTAATCTACCGAGATTACATATAATCTTTCAAGATTTGGCAATCCAAAATTCGGATTTTGTATCAGGAAGCCGGTTCCATTGGCTAACACAACCAGTTATATCCAAGCCAGAGAACTGGGCTACAATATTTGCCGGTTCACTTGGGTTATACTGTAACACCCCCAAATCTAGGTAGCAGCGGAATGTTGAATATCCGAGGGCGTTACTTCATAGATCAATAACACAAGATA
>BQNB010101492.1:0-19693 GCA_026074375.1 Tanacetum coccineum | reverse complement strand
TGTCTTGCAAGTACAAGGGATTGAAAACGTAGCAAAAATGACGACTTTCGGATAATATTTAAAGACGTTTACGCGTTTTTCGAGATCAATACGAAGTTGTTAATATTTTTCGATCATGCCATTGGAAAAAGCATGAAAAATCGAGTCCGACGATGCTTTCATCTTTTATTGAGCCGGACCGACACCATTTATATGGGTCGGACCGACCCATATTTATTAAAAGCTCAGGGTTTAAGTACTTAACTATCACACGAGGAAATAAAGGCCCAAGAAAGAAATTAGCCAAGCCTAAGTCTAAAAGAAAAAAGAGAGAGAGAGTGGGACTGGCTGGCCCAATCCATTTTTGGGGAATACTGCTTAGAGGAAACGCTAGTTATAAAAATAAAAGGAGGACGTAGCAACACGGAGTGGATCTTATCTTTTCTTTTTTTTCCGCTTTTCGTTTTTATATATGTAGCGTAGAGAAGCAGCAGAGATAGATATCTTTTTTCTCTTTTTTTTCCCATCTCGTTGAATAGATAAAAGTAGGAGTAGCAGCAGACTTTCATTAATTTATTTTTCTTCTTTTTATAGTTTATAGAATTTAGTTTATGTAGTTTAATTTTTAAACTTTGTATTAAATTCGTGTTTAAGTAAAGTGGTAGTCATTATTAATTTATGTTGATGTTTTATTAGTTTTAAGCTGTAATCTTTATGGTTTAGTTAATCATTTTTTACTCGCTTAATCTTCGTTTTTTTTTTTCTTTTTATCTTCTTAATCATCATTTTGTAAAATGTCTTTTATAAACTAGTAGTTTTTAATGTTCCGAAAGTGTTTACAATTTTTTTATAAAAGTGTCATCTTTTAGTCAATTCATTTTATAAAGTTCACATTTTTATAGTTTTAAATCAATGATTAGTAGTTTTTAGTGTTAAAGGTTGGAACTTTATTACTTCAAGTAGCGATTGAATGGATGTTTATGTGGCGACATGCGATGTTATGGGTTATTAGCTTGGAGATGGGTATATTTGGTATTGTTTAATTTATTGCTATGCACTCTTCGCTCGTTAATTCAAACTTGGTAACCTTTAATCTCTTTTCTTTATCTATTTTGTTTATTTATGTTTATTGCAATGTTTTGTTTAGATATTATTATTGTTGCTTTACTTATTGTTTTTAGCGTAGTTATTATGATATATTGCGAGTAGTATAATATGCTTGTTAAGTGAGTTTCGATTAGTGAGTTAAGTGTGGATTAAAAACTAAATTTTTGATTAATAATTTTCAGACTATTTAGATTTCTTATTTGAATATTTCAAAGGACAAAAGCCGGAGAAATATCTAAACCTCATATTAGTAATTAATATCTTATTATAAGATATCATTTTCGAAATTTGACAAATGTCGTGAGTAATAATAATATTTTTTATGGGATATTAATTCGATCTTCATTTTAAAAAGTAATTTGTACCAATATAAAGGCTTGTTTTCAAAATTAAACCCAACGTGTGACGAAAACAAGTTTTTTCTAAACGGGGTATCAATTCTTTATTATCTTTTTATTTACACTACTTAATGACCTTTTCGCTCACTTACAAGCTAGATCCGTTTTTGTATTCTTAGCATAATTTAGCTTGTTATTATTTTATTTTCTATAAATATTAAGAAACCAAAATTAAATGATATTCAGATTAAATTAGGAAACATTTCGAGAATTTGAAATTATCTCTACGTTAGGACACGGAATCCGGATGAAAGGACTATTTTACTTTTTCCCAAAAAGTAATTTTTATCCGACGTGATTACTTATATTATATTACTCGACCAGTCTTTCGGGACGAATCAGTTTTTTGCGCCGTTGCCGGGGAGGATTGTACGATTTTTACGTTGGTGTTTCGAGTTAGTGCCTTGAAGATCCTTTCTTTTGAAAGTTTATTTTCGTATCTAAAAAAAATAAAAATTATAAAAACCAAAAAAAAAAATTATATTTTATATTTATATATTATATTAAAAATATTTTTTATATTTTATATTTATTTATTATATTTAAAATACCAAAAATATTTTTCTTTTATTAATTAAAAAAAATCTAAAAAATAATCTCCTTTATCCTCTTATTTCATTTAATTCTTATCTTCTTTATCCTCTTATCTGTTTATTCTCGAATGTTTCGTATAAAACCATTTTGGTTGCTCGTGTTGTGGATGTCCGTTTTAATGTGGAAACTGTCCTTGGCTGTTAGCTAGTGTAGGATCCGGAGATGAGTCTATTTATGACTCAAATCCTTATTCTTATAATGATACTCCCAACTTCTTCAACCAACCTCCACAACACCAATACGATACATACTCGTGTGAGTTTTGTGAAGGGAACCCTCACCCGGGTTTTGATTGTCAAACGGGGAACACACCCATCTTTGATTAGGGTCCCTGTTACAATCAAGACTTTGGTTTTAACCAACTTCCATTCTATTCTCTGAGTCAGACACAACAGTTCGACTGTTGTGAGTTTTGTAGAGGTCCACATTATAGTAATGACTGCCAAGCAGGGAACATGCCCTTCAATGATCAGGGTCCTTGTTACAATCAGAACTATAGTGATGACCAACCTCCATTCTATTCTTCGTATCAGCAACAACAGTTCGACTGTTGTGAGGTCTGTGGAGGTCCCTATTATAGCTCTGATTGTCAAACCAGGAACCAGCTTGTCTATGAGCCTAATCATGTTAACAATTATGACTTTCCTTGTTTTGACCAACCTCTACAGTACCATATTAACCAGTCGCCCCCTCAGGATTTGATTTTTGATAGTCTTATGCATACATGCAGGGAAAATAACCGTATTTTAGAGGAGATGCTTAGAACTCAAATGCCCAATTCCCCTGTTGTTCTAAATGAACCTGAGGGGAGTGACGATTACACGGAGGTGACTTATGACAATGAGCAATGTTTAAGTGATCATTATACCGCTCTTGTCACACCTCCTGCATACACACAATCCATACCGTTCTTAGCTACCATGGAGCCTACAGACACCCTCTTAATGGGGGATGAGGTTATTAGCACTATTCCCGTAAGGAAAACTGACGAATTCATAAAGTCTAGTGTTGATGATTTTGTCCCAATCCCAAAGGAGTCTGAGGTGACATCTAATAGTGTTTTAGAGTGTGATATGCCTGCTACTACACCTTTGCCCCCTACTGATAATGGGGAAGTAGATTTTGATATCAATTCACCTTTAGGAGAATATGTAGTCGACTTCTTGATGGAGAATGTGGATGTAGCTGGCTTGCCTAGGCATTTGGTTAAGCAACTTTTTAATCATTTACTCAAAAATCCGAGTTTAACCAAAGGAATGTCTGATGAGCCTTTAGGTGATGATTCAAAACCTATATCTTATGATGTGCCTTTCTCAAACCCTCTCTTCGACTTTAATGATGATTTTACATTATGTAATGATAATCTGCTTTTTTATGAGGAGTTTGAGGACATTAGTAGTCTGGATCTACCTGAGTTGATTCTAGTTATTGATGAGTCCACTTTGCTAGTCACATTACCCTTACCGTGTACTGATGTTTTAGGAGATGCTATTGTAGATATTGACTTACTTTTAGGAGAACAATTAGACACCCTCTCAACGGGGGATAGGGAAATTGACTTCAACCCTAGTAGGGACATAGAAGAACTAGAACATTTACTAGCCGATGACCTTGTCCCAGTCCCAAGAGTGTTTGATGAACCTTTAAGTAATTTTGATTCGATGTCTAGATCATTTGAGACTAGTGACCTTTTTGAGGAGCTCACCACTGAGATCGGCCTAGACGATTCAATTTCTACTGATATTGATGATAGGTATTACGATTCAGAGGGTGACATTCTTTATTTTGAGCAATTGCTTAATGAAGATACATCTTCCGATGTATCTCAAGCATTGTTACCTATAGAGTCCTCCTCACTAGTTTCACCACTTCTTGATCCTAAGTAGATTTGCTTAAGGGAACTGGAAAGATTTGATCTATTCTTATCCCTGACATAGTCGGGTAGGAAGACGGGGGTGATGGAGACCCCTTCTTTTAGTTCTCATCATATGCCATCACCCCGTCCTGCTACATACTCACCTAAGGAGGTGATGTATTGTTATTACCATCCTCACCTCACATCGGGTGATGGATTTGACCATGGACCTCAAATGAAATAACACTAGAGTCAAGCTAGAGACTCGAACAAAAACAAGCGCTTCTCGGGAGGCAACCCGTGTTCTCTTTCTCGTTTTATCTTTCTTAATAGTAATAATATATTAGTTTAGTAGTAGTATTAGTAATGAATAAGTGTGGGGGAGTGATTCTCTCCATGTTGTGTTTCGTGGTTTCCCGTTTTTGTTTGCAGGATTCCTTAAGATCATGAAGACCCGTGCTTGTTTTCAATCCTCCAATCATCCGGTCTTCGATCATTTGCTTATTTTGGAATCCTCAATCCTGATCATGTATATTTATTGTTTCCCCTTTCACACTTGGAATTACTAGCATTTGCCTTTCTCGTCCTTAAGTGTGGGGGTAAAACCTGACATTTTTGAACATTGAGGCCAATGTTCGGTTCTAAGTATGGGGGGATTTCTATCGAAATATGATCTTGCCTGTTGCCTGTCTGTGTTCCCGCGCAACCCCGTTTTTGACCAAAATTTTAAAATTTTATTGTTTTATATATTAAAAAAATCAAAAAAAAAATCAAAAAAATAATATAAAGTAATAAAATAAAATAATAAAAAAAATGGAAAAAATGGAAAAAATGATGAAAATATAAAAATATATAAATAAGTAGGCCTGTAGAATTAGGTAGCTTTTGACTTGACCGAGTTTTAAACTCTAGCTTTCCCCTTAACTTTCGAGACTTAGCGTTTGCTTAACTTTAAAATTTTGCAAAAAATGAAAAATGATAGAGTTTTATATAAGTTGGATGCTAAGCGTTGAGTAGTACATCAAGGTTTTGTCAGTATTGTGGGGAAATAGGCTACCGATTCCTGACGGCTCGCTACCGCTGTCTAGGTAGTTAAAAGACCACAGGACTTAAAATTTGGCTATAATAATAATAATAATAATGTAATAAACTAAAGCCGAAATAAGACCACTAGACCATGGTCGGCTCGCATACCGATGTGGCGGTCATTTAAACGGTGGAGGTAATAATAATAATAAGAACTGTGGGCTGATAAAAGATTGCTGGACCATAGTCGGCTCGCATACCGATGTGGTAGTTTTCAAAAGAAGGCCCATAGTAAGAATAATAAATCCAAAACTGATAAAAGTTTATTTGGACCATGGTCGCTCGCATACCGATGTGGCAGTTTTCAAAAAGGTCGAGGATCTCCTGGTCTAAATAAGACTCCTGGACCATGGTCGGCTCGCATACCGATGTGGCAGTTGTTTAAAGGATCGAGGGATAATAATGTTGCAATAATAATAATAAAGCCAAATTTCGACTACGGGGTTATCAAAATAAAAGCCTTCATCTTGGATCGTAGTTGAGTTGTTCTCGGATGAAATAAAAAGGATAACCTCTAATCATGCAAAATTAAACCTTATTGTGCGACCTTATCTACAACCATATCGTCTCTTTATGAAAGGATTTCAAACTAATTGTGGTCTAAACCGGGCACCTTTATGATAATAAGGACATAATTTATTTGTCACCAATAATAATAAAAAATCCTTAGAGGATTTAGTAATAAGGGAGGGAAAAGTAGGTATGTGTACACAATTAGCATTTATGAGTAGCGTTAGCGTCTAATCTTATATTTAACTGTGATTTCGTTTTAAGCTTGGTTTGGGGATTGTGAAAATCAAGGATGACGAACTCGTTCTTAAAGCCTTTTAAATAAAATTTATAAAATTTTTTATCTTAGTTTTTTTAATTATTAAATAAGTGGTTAAAACGGGGGCGCTTTCGAAATAAATAATTTTTGAACCTTTTTGATGGACCTTTTCTGTTCTTGTTTGATTGTGAGGGGTCATAAGTTAAGGGGGGTTAAATTATTTATTTCCGAGCATGTTTTATAAACATTGCGTGTGGGACCAGCAATGGCATAGTGTGGGAGAACTTGATGTGCGCTAAAACACACATGCTTATAACCCCGTAAAACACTATTAATCGGACTAAAAATACTAAAATATGCTTAATTATCTTGGAAATATGTTTGTTTGGGATTTTTATGTCTTGCAGGTAAAAATGATTGAAAACGGAGCAAAAACGGGTATTTTCGGGTTCGTTTCGATCAAGAGTGCTTAATATTCAAGATCAAGACAAAGTCGTGAAAATGCCCCGAGCATGCCATTGGAAAGAGCACGAAAATTCGAGTCAAACGGTGCCTTCATCTTTTATTGGGCCGGCCCGACACCATTTAAATGGGTTGGACCGACCCATTGTTATTATAAGCCCAAGATGTGAAGCCCACTTACTTATACTATAAAAAAAATAGAACAGCAGCTGGTGGCCAATATCAAAAACGCACCCCACTTGACAATGAATATAAAACGTGTGGAGCCGGCCCAACATACATGTGCTATAATCCTTACATCCCATGACAAATTGGTAACTACTCGGCCCTTCAGGAAACAAGGCCCAAGTCCATTTTATTAATTGGCTTAAACATGACGCAAGGAAAAAGAGTATAAAAGAGAAAGAGGGATCTGGGCAAAAGGGGATCAGATTCAATATCTTACCTTTATATTTTTTTTTTCATCTATCTGTTCGTCATTCATTTTTTCATTTTTTTTATTTTTGTAGGATAGATTTAGTTTAGACGTATACGAGTAAATTAAATTGTTGTTCTTATGAATTTTTCATTTAATTCTATTGTAACACTTTGGATTCAATTTACAACGAACGGTTCGATTTGATAATAATGATTCCGGTTGATTATTGTTGATGTTTCGAATATTTTGAAGATTTTCAGTTTCGAATTTGTGGCTTTGGTTCGTTTCGGTTAGTAGTTAGTTTATTCCGGTTTATTATAGTTTCGGTTCGTGTATTGCGTTTGGAGATTATGGCGTTATGGATTGGGATTTGGATTAGTTTGGTTTAATTTCGCACTTTGGAGTATGAGTTCATATCTATTGTCTCCTGGTCACGCCGAGCTAATTCCGGGTTTCATCTTTTTCTTATCTCTTTTATTTCTTAATTTTATGCTTATCGCCATTTTTAGCTTAGTCATTATTATTGTTGCTTTAGTTGTTATCCGTAGCGTAGTTATGCTTATTATTGTTAGATTACTTTCCATGTTTAGCGAGTAGTTTTAGTATGCTTGTTAAGTGACCATGGATAGTGAGTTAAGTGTGGATTAAAAAGTAAATTGTTGATTAATAATTTTCGAATTATTTAGATTTCTTATTTGAATATTTCGAAGGGCAAAAGCCGGAGAAATAATCAAACAACAAATCTAGTAATTAAGACTTTTATAAGATATCGTTTTCAAAATAGACCAACGTCGTGAGAAAATAATATTTTTTACGGGTGTTAATTAGTCATCATTTAAAGTATTTGTACCAAAGTAAAGGCTTGTTTTCAATATAATCCAACGTTGTGAGAAAATAGTTTTTAAACGGGTACCAATTATTTATTATCTTTTGATTTCACATTTAATGATCTTTTCATCTCACTTGACAAGCATATCAGTTTTAGTTATTTTTTTTAGTTTTATTATTGCTTATTATTTTTATATTAGTATTAAAACCAAATCCAAAAACTAAAAGATATTCAAGCATAGAACAATAAACATTAACGTAAATCTCTATTCAATTCTCGGTGGGATACGACTCCGGAAGATTAGATTTTTACTTGTTCTCAAGTGATTGTTTATTCTAACGGGATACTTGATATATATATATAAATGGAAAAAATGACGAAAATATAAAAATATATAAATAAGTAGGCCCGTAGAATTAGGTAGCTTTTGACTTGACCGAGTTTTAAACTCTAGCTTTCGAGACTTAGCGTTTGCTTAACTTTAAAATTTTTCAAAGAATGAAAAATGATAGATTTATATATAAGTTAGATGCTAAGCGTGGAGTAGTTGGATCTCTTTAGATCTCATAGAGGTTAATTGTGGCTTTTTGCTCCCACCAGCTTAATAAACGTTATATAAAATTGTTGAATAAAATAAAGTTGCTTTAGGTTTTTGCGATTCTTAGTTTAAATCACTTCGTAGAGATTCCTTCTGGTGAAAGTAAGGTACACATCGAGGTTTTGTCAGTGTTGTGGGAAAATAGACTCCTAACCATGTGCGGCTAGCATAGCCGTATCAGTTGTTAAAAGACCACAAGACTTGAATTTTGGCTAATAATAATAAGTTATGTAATAAACCGAAGCCGAAATAAGACTTCTGGATCATGGTCGGCTCGCATACCGATGTGACAGTCGTTTAAAGGGTGGAGGAAAAATAAATAAAACTGTGGGTCATGGTCGGCTCGCATACCGATGTGGCAATTGTTAAAAGACCACAGGACTTGAAATTTGGCTAAAATACTAATAATGTGATAAACCGAAGCCGAAATAAGACCATTACCTCTTGCCGGCTCACAACCGATGTGATAGTCGTTTAAAGGGTGGAGGCAATAATAATAATAATAAAGCCAATTTTTGACTCCGGGGTTATCTAAATAAAGTCTCCGTCTCTGGACTCGTAGTTGAGTTGTTTCGGATGAAATAAAAAGGATAACCCCTAAATCATGCAAAATTTAAACCTTAATGTGGACCTTATTCTCACCATATCGTCTCTTTAGGAAAGGATTTCAAACTAATTGTGGTCTAAACCGGGTTTACTTTATGAGAATAAAACTTTAATTTATTTGTCACCAATAATAATAATAAAATCTTTAGAGGAAATTAGGAATAAGAGAGCGAAAAGTAGCTACGCATACACAATTAGCATTTATGAGTAGTGTTAGCATCTAATCTTATATTTGGCTGTGATTTAGTTTTAAGCTTAGTTTGAGGATTGTGAAAGTCGAGGATGACGAACTCTCGTTCTTAAAGCCATTTAAATAAATTTTATAAAAATTTTTATCTTAGTTTTTATCTATTATTGAATAAGTGGTTAAAACGGGGGCGCTTTCGAAATAAATGATTTTTGAACCTTTTTGATGGACCTTTTCTGTTCTTGTTTGATTGTGAAGGGTCATAAGTTAAGGGGGTTAAATTATTTATTTCCGGGCGTGTTTTAGAAACATTGCGTGTGGGACCAGCAATGACATAGTGTGGGGGAACTTGATGTGCGCTAAAACACACATCCTTATAACCCCGTAAAACACTATTAATCAGACTAAAAATACTAAAATATGCTTAATTATCTTGCAAATATGTTTGTTTGGTATTTTTAAGTCTTGCAGGTAAAATGATTGAAAACGGAGCAAAAAAAGGTATTTTCGGGTTCGTTTCGATCAAGTGCTTAATATTCAAGATCAAGACAAAGTCGTGAAAATGCCCCGAGCATGCCATTGGAAAGAGCACGAAAATTCGAGTCAAACGGTACCTTTATCTTTTATTGGGCCGGCCCGACACCATTTAAATGGGTCGGACCAAACCATTTTTATTATAAGCCCAAGATGTGAAGCCCACTTAGTTATACTATAAAAAAAAGATAGAACAGCAGCAGGTGGCCAATATCAAAAACGCACCCCACTTGAGAATGAATATAAAACGTGTGGAGCCGGCCCAACATACATGTGCTATAATCCTTACATCCCAAGACAAATTGGTAACTACTCGGCCCTTTAGGAAACAAGGCCCAAGTCCATTTTATTAATTGGCTTAAACATGACGCAAGGAAAAGGAGTATAAAAGAGAAAGAGGGATTTGGGCAAAAGGGGAGCAGATTCAATATCTTACCTTTATATATATTTTTTTCATCTATCTGTTCGTCATTCATTGTTTCCTTTTTTTTATTTTTGTAGGTTAGATTTAGTTTAGACGTATACGAGTAGTTTAAATTGTTGTTCTTATGAATTTTTCATTTAATTCTATTGTATCATTTTGGATTCAATTTGCAACGAACGGTTCGATTTGATAATAATGATTCCGGTTGATTATTGTTGATGTTTCGAATATTTTGAAGATTTCCAGTTTCGAATTTGTGGCTTTGGTTCGTTTCGGTTAGTAGTTAGTTTATTTCGGTTTATTATAGTTTCGGTTCCTGTATTGCGTTTGGAGATTATGGCGTTATGGATTGAGATTTGGATTAGTTTGGTTTAATTTCGCACTTTGGAGTATGAGTTCATATCTATTGTCTCCTGGTCACGCTGAGCTAATTCCGGGTTTCATCTTTTTCTTATCTCTTTTAGTTCTTTATTTTATGCTTATAGCCATTTTTAGCCTAGTCATTATTATTGTTGCTTTAGTTGTTATCCGTAGCGTAGTTATGCTTATTATTGTTAGATTAGTTTCCATGTTTCGCGAGTAGTTTTAGTATGCTTGTTAAGTGACCGTGAATAGTGAGTTAAGTGTGGATTAAAAAGTAAATTGTTGATTAATAATGTTCGGATTATTTAGATTTCTTATTTGAATATTTCGAAGGGCAAAAGCCGGAGAAATAATCAAACATCAAATCTAGTAATTAATACTTTTATAAGATATCGTTTTCAAAATAGACCAACGTCGTGAGAAAATAATATTTTTACGGGTGTTAATTCGTCATCATTTAAAGTAATTTGTACCAAAATAAAGGCTTGTTTTCAATATAAACCAACGTTGTGAGAAAACGGTTTTTAAACGGGTACCAATTCTTTATTATCTTTTTATTTCACATTTAATGATCTTTTCACCTCACTTGACAAGCATATCCTTTTTAGTTATATCTTAGTATTATTTTAGCTTTTATATAATTAGTATAATTCAAAACCAAAAACTAAAAGATAATCAAGCATTAAATAAGAAACATTAACGTAAATCTCTATTCAAATCTCGCCGTGAATACGACACTCGGAAGATTAGATCCTTACTTTTTCTCAAGTGATTATTTATTCTAACGGGAAATACCTTATATTATTCTACACGTTTTTGACGTTTATCAAAATTGGCGACGCTGCCGGGGAAAGTTGTTCGATTTTCACGTTTTGTTTCGAAGTGAATGCCTTGAAAATCCTTTCTCTTTTGAAAGTTTAATTTCGTACTTATAAAAATAAAAATCAAAAAAATATTTTCTATTTCTATTTTCTTTTATATAAATTTTTTAAAAAATACCAAAAATATTTTTATTTTATTCTATTTTCTATTTAAAAATCCAAAAAATATTTTCCATTTCTATTTTATTTTTTATTTTCTTATATATATATAAAAATTTTGAAATACTAAATTTCTCTGTTTTACTTCTGGTGCATGAGCACGCAATCTTCTTCGAACCAAATCGAGTTACATTTTCCCAATCCCGAGAAAAGTTTACAATTTCGTCAAGTAGAAGAATCCGAGTCCGATAATCTTTTTCATGATCATATACAAGGAGAGGACGAGAACGCTGAAGACGTCCAAATGGCCGATCATTTGAGACCGATGGAAGAGCTACTCCGAATACCTATCGTAGGTATTGAGAATGCTATCGTTGTTCCTGCCGTTCTAGCAGATGAATTTGAACTAAAAACCGAGTTACTTGATTTCGTAAGTAACAATTCTTTCTTTGGTCTTGAAAATGATGATCCTCATTCACACATCAGGAGATTTTACCAAATAACCCGAACTCTAAGACTAAACCAAGTGCCTGATGATGTGGTGAAGTTGATCTTATTCCCGTTTTCACTTAAAGGAGCAGCCGAGACATGGCTTGAGAATGAACCTCCTAATTCCATCACATCTTGGGATGATTTAGTATCAAAGTTCTTGAATCGATTTTTCCCTCATTCTAAAACAAGAGAGCTCAGAAAAGAAATCACGAACTTTCAACAAGTTTTCGGTGAGACTTTTACCGAAGCTTGGGAAAGATTCAAAGATTTATTAAGGAAATGTCCTCATCACGGATTTTCACTCCTTCACCAAATAGATTTTTTCTATAACGGGTTGAGTCAATCTGATCAAGATTCTCTAAATACCGCAGCAGGTGGAAATCTGATGATGAGAAATATTCAAGAAGCTTTAACCACTATCGAGAATAAAGCCAGAGTTCGAACTTGTAGAAATAAACCTCAAGTTTTGGGTAGTAGTGGTAGCTCAACTCAAATTGACGCCATTACCGCTCTTACTAAACAAGTCGAAGCTCTTGAATATCATTTTGCTAGCATGCGAGAAACTTATGACCAAAATCAAGAAGCCACGTTTCAATTAATACAAAATCAAATGGGTCAAATGGCTAAAGATCTTCAGGAGAGTCCATTAGGTGTGCTACCGAGCAACACCGTGACAGACCCACTTGCTGAGCTTAATGTGATTACTAGTATGGATGGCTTGACATTGGATGGATCTTTTATTCCTCATTCTAATTTTCTCGTTTATCAAGAAAAGGAACAAGAACCGGAGACCATAACGGAAGTGGTGGAAATTGCTAGCTCTTAGAGCACACCACTTGTCCCACCTTCGGAAACTCCACCATTGTCCATACCAAAACCAAAGGAAGACCCGAAGCCTAATCCTCATCAGCCGTCGATCCCATATCCATCTTGGTTTAAAGAAGAAAATTTTCATGCTTTGGAGAATCCTACGGGACTTGCCGACCATTTCGTTTACAGAATTGATATTGTTGATTCTTGGTGCGATAAATTTCCTATTGAAAACAATTCTTTGAGTGGCAATCCCACTCCCTCTTTTGACCCTGTCGTTGAGTCTCTCTCCCCTTCTCTTACTCCCTTCTAGGATAATGACTTACTCTTGGAAGAGACCGACGCTTTTCGTGCTCTTGATTCGATACCACCTTATATCAATGATGGAATTTATGATTCGGAAGGAGATATTCTTTTTCTAGAAGGATTATTAAATGATGAAATCCCGAGAGATCTCCCTCCTTTAGAGCTTAATAATGATCCTAAGGGAGATATCCTATACGTTCAAGCAAGTCATCAATCGATAGATTAGGTTTGAAGAAAAGGGGTAGAAAATAGAAGGAAGTCTCGATGATGAAATAAGTAGACGCCTTCGTAAAATCCAACTTCAATCTCAAATAAGGGATACCGAATTGACTCCGTGATCACTTGTCATCGTAATCCGAATCTTTAGCCGTTTGACGTTGTAGTGAATCTTATTCGGATCGTTTGTAGTGTTATGTATCATGTTTGTTGTGTTGTTGAAATCAATTAACGTTCACGGGATTTTACAATTCTATGACTTAAACCGTAAAAAGAATCGACATTTACGGGATTTTACTAAATCAAGAAAAAACCATGAATAATAGAATTGTTGTTGGTGAAATCGTTGTTGTCGTTGAAGAACTTGAACTTTTGTAATTGATTCGTGAGCTTAAAAGGACAAACGGTGAAAGATTTTGATGAAAAAGGACTAACGGTGAAACTGCCCTTCAACAATGAGTATTAATTATGCAACAAAGACTAATGGTGAAATTGGTCTTGAAACACAAGGGCTGCATGTGCCAATTTGTGAAACTTGGTAATTAATGCAACATTTCCCTCCATTTTTTTTCATCACATTCGTTTTAAATTCCTAGAAATATATCCGTTTATAAATTTGAGCTCGCGGGATCATACGGTTATCGTCGGTGAAAACTAAATATACCACGTTGATCGAAACGATGTCACGAACACGATGATATAAGTCTTAAGTCCCGTCGTTTACCGACACTCGAAACCGAAAAACGAAAAAAAATGTTAAAACGTGTAGATTTTGTTCATGTTGGATTGGTTCGGTTTGCACTATGCATTACTAGTTCGGTTGACAATGGTTTTGACTAGTTCGGGACAATGGTGTCGACTAGTTCGATTCTAAAAAAACTAGATCGGTTGCCTTGATTTGAGACTCGTTCGGTCCATGATGAAAATCACTCGATCGGCTCAACTCAAAAAGTTACTCGTTCGGTCCTTGATGAAAGTCACTCGATCGGCTCAACTCAAAAAGTTACTCGTTCGGTCCTTGATGAAAGTTACTAGTTCGGTGGTCTCGCAACTTGACTAGATCGGCTGTTTTAGTTCGGCTCTACCTCGTTCGGCTCATGTGTCATCAACTAGTTCGGTTTCACTTTTGTTGTACTATCGTCTTTCTTCCACAAATCGTGGATCTTGTCTCCCTCTTGTTTTTCCGTGGTTATTAGAGAAAAACCACAAAACAAAATGATGGCTTGAATTTGGGGGACACAACACAAGGCCCAAATCAGTATCAAATTAGCCCAACGAAAATGATTTAAGCAAATTTTAGGCAAAACAACACTTTTCGACACAAATACATATAAGCCACGTACAATTTTTTTAAATATGCAAGTAATGGTTGTCGCAAAGTAAGTTTCAAACTTTTTATTTAAATAAGAAAGATAGAAAGAAAATAGGCCGAACTGATAAGCTCAAATAGCCACTACCACAACGAAACACTAAACACAACACAAAAGATCCCAAGGTGAAACCATGGCTCTTGATACCAATCGAAAGATTCACGAAAACTATGATCCGGTGGTCTTGGTGAGTCAAACCACATGATATCCATTTTAGTGAGAGAGAGTAATGAGATGGAAGATAAACTTGTGATTAGATGGAAAAGGGATGAGGGATACAAAATGACTCAGCACCAAAATAATGACTCAACCCCTCTATAGAAGCCATAGAGGGGTATATATAGCCCATACGCCTCTAAACTATACATAGTTGCCTATTCTAGTCCTCGTGTATGTGACTCTGATAAACTATGGTAATTCTGTAATGTCATCACGTAAAAGTGAATTCCCAACACTAGCAGCTTAAGTTTTTCATTGGCAGTACTAACCAAAAAGTTAGTACTGCTGAGAGTATAAGCCAATTCCTGGCTTAGTTGGCTTATCCAATTTGCTCACTTTTGTTCCTAGTTATTCATTGTAATTGAGTATTGATGTGTGTGTGTGCTAATTTGCTCTTTTCCTTTGCTCATTGTGCCAAAAAAGCCAAAATGAAATAAGCCCTTTGTGCCTCTTGTTTACTTAAGCAATTTGTCTGTCATAGCCCTTTTCTTCTAGTCTTCTTATAGCTTATTTTTGTTCCAAAATGTATTTTGATTGCTGAATTAAAAAGATTTTATGTTAATCTTTTAGGATTTGCAACTAATTAAGCCCCAATTTTCTGTTTAAGAGCTTAAAATTAAGCTTGAAGTTGCCTGTTTGTCTGTTTATAGCCATTTTTGTGTCAGAATGCTTATTAGTTTTTTCTAG
Organism: Tanacetum coccineum; assembly: GCA_026074375.1. Taxonomy (NCBI): domain Eukaryota; kingdom Viridiplantae; phylum Streptophyta; class Magnoliopsida; order Asterales; family Asteraceae; genus Tanacetum; species Tanacetum coccineum. Next base: position 4,404 of record BQNB010101492.1, on the reverse strand, counting down.
CTTTTTGATAGTTGAATTTGCTTATTTAGTGTTCAGTTGAGCTTTTCAAGTTGGTGTTAAGTTACTCTAGCTTATTTGATTGCTAAAAGCTTTTTGAAGCCTTATTTGGCTCAATAGTTAGCTTGTTTCTTTTATTTTTTTTAGTTTTTAAGCTGTCAGTTTTAAGGGCTTATTTGTGATTAAAAAAATAAAGTGCTTTTATTAAAAAAGCTTATTTACAAGTCCTTCAGACTTGTGTAAATTTTTTTTGAAAAAAAAGCAAAAAGGGGAAGGTGGAAGCCAAGGGTGAGCCTGAGCTCGAACCCAAGACCTCAACACCCTCTACCCTTTTAAACACACACTCTACCGCTGTGCTACAATAGCTCATCCGGTAGAGTGTTTGTTTATCAAATATATAATGCCTTTTTGGCCTTTAAGCTTATAAGCCTTTTTCGGCAGGGCTATTCCAGCTTTATTGAGAATACTGTGAAACTTCATTTTATTTTTCCTAGGATTGTCTTAGCTTATTTTAATTTCTGCAATTTTTTCAAATTTTTATAAAATCGTTTATTATTTTTAATATTTAATTTTCATTATTTTAGTTTTTTAATTATAATAAATAAATTAAAAGTCAGAAAAATTTAATTCTTTTTTACAAAATTTTCTTTTATCATGTAGTATCTAGGAAAATTGTAAAATTGTTGCTAGGGTTAATAATTTAGGATTTTGTTTTTTAAAGAACGGGATTTCAAGTCCCGTTCTCGTTTTCTCGCGTTTTAGCTCAAAACACCTTCGTTTTTAATCTAGTTTTTTTAATCTTTCTTTTTAGTCATTTAGAGCATATTAAAAGTAAAAATAGATTTTAGGATTAAAATTTGAGATTAAAGTTTTAACCCTCGCGTTTTTAGGTTTTCGTTATCGTTTTTAGGTTTAAATGACTTTCTTGTTATCATTCTTAGGTTTTTCTTAATCGTTTTTGCATTTTTAATTGTAGTGATAGAAAAACCAATCATAACCTCGTTCCATTCAAACATCGATTATCAATTCGTCATTCGACTTTCAATTGCACACCTCGTTGGGACTTAACGACCCGGGAAATCAAACTTCCGGACATATATTGGTTCTCTTTGTGAATTTTGACTCTTTGCCTTGGTCAAGGGCAATTGGTTGGGATTTGCATTGTGTTATATTATATATATACTATTGAACGAATCAACAAGCTTTCAAGAAGAAGAAAGGCAAAGGCGGCTCAAGGGTATGTCTTCCTTCCCCCTTGCTGGTTTCGATACCTTGGAATCAGCAAAACCTTGGACGCATATATACTTGAATACTTGTGTGAGGAATAAATTAGCTCAAATCCGTCTTGTGAGAATCAACTGCTGATCAGATCTCTACTCATAAACTCTCTCTGACTATCTTTTAACCAACCGTTTTGTAGGCTATTTGAAGTGATCACTGATGGAGTAAACCCGATATATCAAACTTGAAACTGAAGTAGAATTCCTCGTTCTTGTAACTTAAGCTTGCACGAATGTTGGAAGAACAGTGTAGATAATTTGTGCTCCATTCAAATCTCTAAGTACTAAATACTTATCCCTTTCACGAAGTCGAAATTGTAGCACCATAGTCAATTAAGTCCCAGAAATGCACTTTTCTTCCTCCATGATAGTGAAGAAATAAATTGCCACACCAAAGTCAATTAAGTCCCGGATGGACAAATCTCTCCCACCAGACAAAGTATGAGAATTTCATCACCGCTTGTAATTATCCACATCGTCTTATGCGTGTGACACTGAGAACTACAACGTATCTCCTTTAAGTGATAGTTATCCAGGTCATCAACCAACCACCCCGACTGCTGGTAACTAGATAATCCAAGACTTCTTCCAAAATCTTAAGCTCGAGCAAGTTATCATTGAAAGTCATGCATCCAACTAACCCCAACATCAAGATAAAATAAGAATACGCCTTCGTAAAATTCCACTTCAATCTCAAATAAGTGATACCCAATCATCTCCGTAGTCACTTAGAAAATTTAAATACCAAATCTAGCCATTCAAATTTAAGCTTCAATGATTCTGTATAAAAGTTGATCCCGGTCTCGTCACATCAATCATCACTTTGTCAATTACGTCAACATCAAATTTGTCATACTATTAGTGTTACACTACCAAGATAATGTCTTACATAAAATCATTTCACCAATTATGATTTAAAATAGCTCACGACTGATTTTAGAAACGCAGTGATTTTGTACTAAATCCCGGTTTGAAACAAATACCAAGCCTAACACATTTGACAGCAACCGGCCCTCTTGTTGTGTTAAAGCCCGGTTCAGCCAAAGTAATGCTCGGCCCAAACTTATGGCAAGACCCGGCCTAATTTAGTTATACAACTTGGGATATATAATTCATAATCCCTAACGCTGCGTTCTCGAGTTTAGGACGGTAGAAAAAGAAAAGAATGAGAGGGGCCTAGAAAGAAAAGAAAGGATATCAAACAATCTTGTTTGCGTTCTCGAGTCGGACAAAATGGAAAGGAAATGGAAGGAAAGTGTGTATGATCCATGTTCTTAAGTTGGAAGGAAAGTAATGTAAATATGACAATTTACTACAATGCCCCTCTTGTATATTAGACTTTGTAGTTGGTGGGGGTAATATAGTCTTTCTAACCAAAATATAAAATGTATCCTTTCCTTTCCTAGGCAATCCTCCCAAAAATAGGAGGATAACTTTGGTCCAAAATTTCCCCCCTCTTTCCTATGTAAACCCTTTCTTTTCCTTTTTATAAAAACATAAGAACACAAGATTATGTATATTTCTTAGCATTTCCTTTCTTTTCTCCTCAAAAACAAACTCGAGAACGCAGCGTAATTGTTAGGTCATAACAACCCTAATCACACACATCACGCCGCTTCCTTTTTCTTTCCAATTGCATTCAGCAACAAACACAAATCTCTTACAAGTTCTTAACCTTTGATAATCGAATAAATACACCTTACTAGTCATTAGATCTAATCCTTTAAACAACTCAAATATCTAACCCAATCCCTCACTTACTTCACCATTAAAGTAACCACATCCCAGATCTGCTTATGTCTTTTCATTATACTCAGGATCGAGCATAAAAGTTAAATCCTTTGGTTGATTTAATTGTTAAGATCAAACCATAAGTACTCCAAGTCTTTTATTTCTGCTTCAACTTCAAAGAACAATTGGCTTTAAGATCTAAGATAGGTCTCGGGTAGGTTATTCTCTTTGGATTGTGAATGTCTTAACTCGAAACAAAGATTGATTATAACAGATTTGTTAATAATCTTTCTTTAATTTTCGTATATAAACAAGATGGTTTTATTCATCTTCACAGATCCATGATGATGTCCTTCGTGTTTGATCTTTAAGGTCTACATAATTGTTTAAATAACACGAAAATATCTAAGATCTTTGTTGTGTATTCGAGTCTTAAGTTTGTAGAATGTACTAGGCTAGAGTTAGTGTATATTGTTGTGGATGGTATTGTTGATGAAGGGATTAAGGTGTTAGTGATATGGATTGTAATGAGGCATGATGAAGTTTATTGTTGAATTGGTTTGAAGTGGGTAGTGTTTTGTTTTCTGTTAGAGTCTACACTCTTTTATCTGTTCTTTTCATTTGTCTGACTTAGGTGATTTTACCAACCTGTCAACTCCGGTTTAATGGGTTGTGTGGTGTAATAACTCACCTGTCTTGGCGGATGTATAGTTTCACCCAAGGTTTGGGTGTAAATTCGCCCAAGTCTTTGGAGGTGTATAGTTCGCCCAACTTTGCGTATAATTCGCCCAAGGATTTTTGGTATAGTCCGCCCACCCCCAAACGTATACTTCGCATGTTGTAGACAAAAAAAACGTACTTTTTGTCTTTTAGCAAAAAAAACAAAAACTGTCCTTTTTCTTGCTTCAAAATTAAGCAGATCTGAAAACCCTTTATACCCGAAATAATAAGCTTAAAAAGTAAGCTGTTAAACCAAAAAATAAGCTCGAAAGGACTCAAATAAGGACAAAATAAGCACACAAAAATAATCAGTTACAAGCCAGAAAATAAGCCAAATTAGCCAGATCTGAACTCGAAATAGCAAACACACACCCAAAAGATTGTCAGCTTTTGCTTTTAAAAAAACAAAATAAGCTTAAATACTCCGTAATAAGCTGACAACTCGAAACAGCAAACACACACCCGCATAAAGCATTCTTATTTGTTGATTATAACCTATCTTAGGGATTAAAGCAATGGTGATCTTGTTAAACCCTAGCTCATAGAGACTTTACCCACTTACCGCTTAATGGCAATCTTTACACTAGTAGTCCACTTGTCCAACTATCCAATGGAATCAGAACGTTATTTGTTGAATTATCTAGGTCACCTGCTAGTCAACACAATCAATAAACCA
>BQNB010101491.1:0-21514 GCA_026074375.1 Tanacetum coccineum | reverse complement strand
CGGATCAAAAGTTATGGCTGTTTTACTGAAACCATTTTCTTCACACAAGATTTTTAGACAAAACGCAGTGATTTTTGTCAAAACGCAATGAATAAAAAAATTGGGCAGAGTAACGTTGAGTCAAAACGCAGTCGTGGTCTTCAAAACACAACCTGTAGTCAAAACGCAACGAGTCAAAACGCAACGAGTCAAAACGCAACGAGTCAAAACGCAACAAGTCAAAACGCAACCAGTCTCAAAACGCAATGAGTCAAAACGCAGTGAGTCAAAACGCAACCAGTCTTAAAACGCAATGAGTCAAAACGCAGTGAGTCAAAACGCAATGAGTCAAAACGCAACAAGAAGGAAATCAAAACGCAACAAAAAGAAAGTCAAAACGCAACATGAACTTTGCCAGAAAGTCAAAACGCAACGACGAACAATACGACTTTTCCACCAAAAATGGCCTAATGATCACCCTTTTTGACCTTCTAACTTGATTTCTCTTGCACAATTAGCTACCTTATGCCTAGATCTTGCTTAATAACTGATATGTGTTTAATTACACATACCATTTTTCATTTAAAACGAACTTAAAAGAATAAAAACATACCAAAAATGCATTGTATTTGTATGTTTGCATTTGTATTGTGCAGGAACGGATATCTCGCAAAAAGACGAAAAGCCAAGCAAGAAAGCGACAAAACCGGTCACGGGATGGAAAAGTGTGTGAAGGCGAAGCCCAATCAAAGTCAAGTCAACTCCGAGAAGAAAAAGCAAAGAAAAATGTAACTTGAGGGGTCAAAAATGCCAAACCCCTAAGTTATATTAAGGAACCAAAGACAAGGGCTGATTATGACAATTTAGAAAACTTCATTTATAAAAGAAAGAAAGGGGCCAAAGGAAATGAAAAAAAAGAAAGATGTGGAGGGGCTTTTCTTGTACAAAGACCAAACATTCCCTTAATCATCTTCAACCTCTCTCTGTCACAGCCCAACTTGTATAACTTTTCCCAATCTTCCCGCCAATACCAAATCCAGCCAGCAACCTGTTTTGCTCCCATACTTCTACCCTGCAACACTCCATCAACCACTTGACAAAACCTTCCCACTTACCCCACATGGCCACAATGCCAAGTTGGCAATCCAAGGGCAATTTCGATCCAAGGGTTGAGAGAGAATACAAGGAAATTAAGGGCCATGATATATTGTGAGTTTATACTCACAAAACTAGCACAAGGAAGCTTTATACTCAGCAAACAAACACAGTTAAGCTCAACAAAAGAAAAGTCAATGAAAGTCAAACAGAAGACTTTCAGCTTGTTTTTAACCTAATTCCTTTGTATAAATGGGCTAGTGAGCCATGTAAGGAGAGTGGTAATTTTTAGTTTTTAATATAAAAAAAAGACTTTTTCCTTTCTGCAATTTGTAAAAGTTCCCAAGTTTAATGAAATTTCAGGTAGTTTTTTGCAATTCTGTTCCACGTACATTACCTTAAGTTGTTTTTAAAGCTACTCAATAACACTAAAGTCTCTAAGCTCTTAATTTAGCTATATAAGTGTTAACTAAGTTTAAATTCTGCAAACCAATTAATAACCTGAATTACCTTTGCATTTGGAATTGTGGAAACATTTGGAAGTTGTTGTAATGAAAACCAAATGGACCATACCCAGCCCAATAGCAAAACTTATTTCATACTCCTTTACATAATTCCAAAATACCAATCGAAACCCAATGGGTCTTTAGCCCATTAAGACGAATTAAATTAATAAGCTAAACGCTCATAACTAAGTGTTGGGTTTTAGAAGTTTATGCAACTTAGTGCTGCTACTCATACAAGTTACTACTACTAGTTCTACTTAGTGCTGCTGGTGAAGAATGCTAAAGATTCAAGAAAATAGACTAAGTAGTTAGTACTGTTAGTTATAAATCGTTAGTACTGCTAGTATATATGTTAGTACTGGTAGTAGAGTTAGTACTGTTAGTAGTAAGTTAGTACTGCTAGCATATATAGATAGTACTGCTTAAGTGATATGCATGAGATATATTAGGAATAGATATGCATGATCACTTAACATGTTTTGTAAGCCCATTAGGGTTTCCTTGGTGTATAAAAGGAACCCTACGACACTAGTTAGATATACAAGTTTCACAAATATTCATAGTTAGTAATCTGTAACCTAGCAGATTAATAGTAATCAAAGTTCTGTTTTATTCATTGTTCTTCTTAGCAGTATAAGTTAGTTTCCGCATAACTTATATTGTTCATAGTCATTGTTTCTCTTGTAGTTAGTTTGGATCTATCCAGATTAGCTACCACCCTTAACAGGCTAGAAAGATCTATTCATTGGGATCAACATAAATTGCCTTCTAGAGAGTGGTATAAATCGCCGTCTGAAATCGGTATAAATCGCCGTATACACACATATAAATCGCCGAGTTTTGACACGTATAAATCGCCGACTTTAAACACGTATAAATCGTCGATATTAACCACGCATAAATCGTCGACTTTAAACATGTATAAATCGCCGATATCAACCACGTATAAATCGCCGACTTTAAACACGTATAAATCGCCGAATTCCTCACGTATAAATTGCCGGATTCAAACAGTGTGTATAAAAAGTTGTCTTCAAAAACTTCAAATCACTTAAAGACACAATTTTTGACGTTTTTACTTGATTTTACTTGTACTTCTTGCTATTCTAAGACTAGGAGAACCTTAAAAACACAAACTTTATGGTTTTTAACACAAAAAATTTGAAATCAAGATTCTTGTACCCAAAACCCTTTTCGAACCAAAAACAACAAAAAGATGAAGATTTTTTAGTTTTTCCAAAGATTTTCTTGTACAACTAACCTATACTAAGATAAACAAAGAACAAAGTTTATAGCTTTATGGTTTTTAAACCCACTAAAGATTAGAATCTCTTGCTTGAGTTCGAACCAAAACACGGGTAAACAAGTAATGAATAACGCATACAAAACCTAGCTAAACACCTCATGGCTCTTGATACCAATTGTAGAATATATGTGTAATCTTATCTCACAATCAAATGGACAAGAACTAGAGAGAGAAAGTGGAAGGGATGAACACGTTAGAGAGAGAAAGGAAGAGAGTAATATTAGATTAAAAGAAATATAAAAATGAACAACTAACCCTCTCCAAGGTGTGGAGAGGGGTACTTATACTCTAAGATTGGCCATCCATGGACCCTTAATAGGCTTACCATGGGCCTTAGGCCTTTCTACCTTATTAAGGTTCAAAAACTATACTACGAGCCTATCTTACGATATTACAGAAGTGACCAATACTTTTAGTGTTTCTAACATGTTCCGTGCATCCTTGTACATCGTTGGCCAATGGTACCCTGATCTGATTGCCTTTGCGACTACATACCTAGGTATGGAATGCATGCTGCAGGACCCCTCATGGATTTCCCTCACAATGTATTCCGCTTGGAACGGATGTACGCATCGTAGCCGTGGTTCCAAGAACGATTTGCAGTACAAGACACCACTGATCATGGAATATTGCCTTGATTTGATTTTGATTTCCCGTGCTTTCTTTGTTTCTGCTGGCAGCGTGCGTTTACGAGGTACTCGAGCAGCGGTGTCATCTAAGAATAGCCTTCTTCTTCTACCACGGTGAGGATTTCTTTTTCCTCAATCGACTTTTTTTTCAATACCTCTACCAGGACTTGTTTGGTTAAATGAGCGAAGCTGGTAGATGTGATCATGCTGAATGCATCCGCCTTCTTGTTTTCGCTTCTGGGCACCTGCTCAATGGAGAATTTATTAAAACCACTGATAAGTGTTTTAGCTTTTTCTAGATATTGGATTATGTTATGTTCCTTTGCTATGTAGGATTCGTTGATTTGATTTGCCACCAAGAGAGAATCAACTCTTGCTGCTAGGTTTTTTACACCCATTTGTTCCGCAATTCGTAGTCCCGCTACTAGTGCTTCATATTCTGCCTCATTGTTGGATGCATCAAATTCGAACCTGAGCACATACGTGAACTTCATTCCTTCTGGGTTTATGATGATGATTCCGGCTCCTGATCCTTCCAGGCATGAGGATCCATCCTGAAAAGGGTCCATGGTTTTGGGATCTCTTTCTCAACCGGTACCCTTGTGGGTGGACCATCTTCATCCGGCCTTTCCGCAATGAAGTCTGCTAAGATTTGGCCGCGGATGGATGTGTGTGGCCTGTAGTTGATATCAAACGCTCCCATCTCAAAAGTCCATTTCGCCAATCTTCCGGCGTTCTCTGGTCGCGATAGAATTTTCTTGATCGACTAATTTGTGATGACCACTATCGTGTGCGCCTGGAAGTATCTTCGTAATCTTCTTGAAGCATGTAATAAGGCTAGTACCAACTTTTCCAGTGAGCTGTAGTTGATTTTCGGAGCTTACAGTGCACGGCTAACTAAGTAGATTAACATTTGTTGTGAATCCCTTTCCGTTAGCAAAACAAGCGCCGATTGCTTCTCTGGCCCGCACAAAGGTACAAATTATTGTTAGCCTCAAATATTGATTTCGAACATGAAGTTCGTCCATCATGAACGTTAGTCGTCGGTCAATCATATATTAATGTTGTTAATAGGATAGTATCGGAATCGAGCTCGATAGTTAATCTAATATTGTAATGTTTAGGGTTTAATCCAAATAAAACCCGAGCCCCGGGTCCCTAGTCCAAATATCTCGAACGTCACTTAATAGTGTCATTTATATAATAACGCTTCCTCCTAGGAAAAGTTTAGTGAATGATCATTTATAACATTACTTTCCTCCTTTCTCTCCCATCTCACTCACTCTCTCTTCTTCTTTCCACTTTCTAAGAATCATCTCACTCTTTCTATTTTCTACTCGAATACGTGGTTTGTTATATGAAGTGGAAGTGTATAAACCGGTATCCAACAATTGCATCAGAGCTACAGGGATTTGTTGTATGATTCTTTGTGGCTAAACAATGATCACATTCGTGGGTTGTTTAGTTTTTTTGTCGAAAAAAAATAGCAAGAAAATCAAGATTTTGATCTTTGTTTTTGTGGTTAAAAGTGTTAAAGATTGTACTTTCGGGTTTTAGATCCTATCCCTTGCATTAATTACTAGTGGTTTTTAACATCATTTCGTAGCTTTCAAGAAAGTTTGAAAGATTTTTTCTTGGCTGCGTTTTTGTCTAACTGAAGGGAGTTCTTTCATTGCGTTTTGGTCATTAGCGTTTGCTCTCACTGCGTTGGTCATTGCGTTTTGCTTTCATTGCGTTTTGGTCATTGCGTTTTGCTCTCACTGCATTTTGGTCATTGCGTTTTGCTCTCATTGCGTTTTGGTCATTGCATTTTGCCTACTGAAGACCCTTTATCAAAGTAAATCTCAACGTTATGCTGCCCAAATCACAACAAATCTTGCGTTTTGCCTAGAAGATCTTGCGTTTTGTCTCAATGTTGCGTTTTGCTCATTGCGTTTTGTCTCAAGGTTGCGTTTTGTCTCATTGCGTTTTGTTTCAAGGTTGCGTTTTTCCTCACCCCCTGCGTTTTGACTAAAGACACACTTACTAGCGTTTGTCCATTGAAAACCCTTGTTTTGAAACCTAATTTTCCGAATTTGGGAATTATTTAATCATTGTCTAAACAAAACAAAACATCAAATCAAACAACAAACAAAGACTTACAAAGGAACTAATATTCAACAAAACACACATTAACATCAATCGAATTATTCATTCACGAGGTTTGTCCTATGAGTGTTGTAAAATCCCGTTAATTCACTTATCGGTTTTAATCATAGACGTGTAAAATCTCGTGAACGTGAATTGCATACAAGACCACAACTTCAATCACATCACATCCACTTAAGATCCAACAACTTTCACACTTCATAATTCATAACCATTCATTCATCATGTCTACTCCAGTCAACACAATCTCAACAGATAGTCAAATGCACAATAATATCATGGCAGCTGGTTCAAAATTCGTCACCAATGCTTGGACCTATAAGATATCACAATGGAGATCAACGTTTTTCTATGGTAACATTGACACGAAAACCAAATGGTGAGGGACTGAAAAAAGCATACTATCTAGTCCCTACGTGCCCATCTACTTCCTATTCAATCGTTTGCTACAACGAAGTATCCTGCAATACAACAACTACACAATTGAAACATATTGAACATGATTCCAGAGAACAAAGAAACACTTATGTCTAAAAAAAAGAAGCAATTTTCTTGCTTTTAACTGGTAATGGAATGATATCTATTCCACTGTTGATGCTTTAAAACACGAATGAATGGTATAGGCCATTGAAAGGTTTACAACAGGGTGAAATCATTGAACGTACAAGATGTAAAGACCAATCTGTTTTGGGAATTTGGGAAGTTTACTTCTCGAGATGGAGAATCAATGGAGTCGTATTACTCACGGTTTTATAAACTGATGAATGAGTTGACAAGGAACAACTTGCAAGTTACTACAATGCAAGTAAACGTTCAATTTCTTCAACAACTTCAACCAGAATGGTCAAGATTTATGACGGTTGTCAAGCAATCAAAAGAAATAGACACCATCTCATATCCAACACTTTTTTTGACATTCTGAAGCAGAATCGAAAATGAATTTAATGTAGTATCCGTGCCTGAGAGAATAAGCCAAAAGTGCAAATCCATTAGCACTTCTTTGCGGCTTGCACAACCCATATTCAGATAATTACTATCAAGCACCAAAACCTCAAAGATCTAATGCAACATCATCTTCTACAAGACCTAGTGCATCTACCAGACACAAAGGCAAAGAGATCGCCAAACCAGTTACACCTCAATCTGAGTCAGTGTCTGAAGAAGACAGTGATCCTGAACAAGCTCAGAGGGATAAAGAATAGCAAAATAATTTGGGCACTCCTGCAAAGTATTTCAAAAGGCTCTACACCTTACCAACAACATCCCCCCCCAAAAACACTTTATAGACAACTTCTCAAACTCTAGGAACCAATACTGAAGATCCACACCAAGTATAAACAACGACAGATCAGTCATGCGCAGATTTGGAATCAAAGACAATGACAGTTTATTTCATTTTTATTTTTTTTTTTGCTAGGGACTAGGGAAACTGTAGGCATCCGGTAGTGTAACAAATGGGGATACAGGCTTTAAACTGCAAGGGGATTGGCCACTATGCAAAGGAATGCAGGAAGCAAAAGCTCAAAGCGGGTAAAATACTATACAATCACAAGTAAAGATGATGATGTGCAAACAGAAGCTGAACAAGGTGTTCCACTACAAATCAGAGCAAGCTGTTTGCTAGAGGACACCGAGAAAGATTGAGAACAGAATTTGGAAGCACATTACAGTTTCATGGCAAAGATTCAGGAGGTCTTACCAGAAGAATCCAGTTCAACTGAACAACCATTGGAACAGGTACAAAACCATGATGAAAATAATATGTTTGCAAATGAAAGACGACATTCTGAGCAACCTGAATCCATTAATGACACATATGTTTTGGAGAAGGATGATAGCAATGTCACTCCTGATTCATCAAATATATGTAATAATGATAATCAGGTTGACCAAAATGCTTGCATAATGTGTAGATGAGCCGAGTTCACATGCTAATTTAATTGCAAATTAAACTCTTTATACTGAGAAAAACAAAACGATTTAAAGCAATTAAAGAAAGCAAAACGCATCATTGACTCAAAACTGACATTGCAAAACATTGAAACCTGAATATAAAACTAATAGAATCTGGGGAGGCTACTAGTTGTCCTAGAAAGTTATCTTTATTGCACTTCAGAATAAACAGAATGAGCTTGAGAAGTACATAGCTTTAAATGACCGACGATTGAATATGACATACTTCAAACAAAGTTAAATGATTCTCCTTAGGACTATTAAGCTCTAAAGACATTTGAAAAAAAAGAAGTTTGAAAACAAAAGCCTATGAAATTTCAGTTCTCAACAGAAACACGATGAGTTAGATCAAAAAGAGTCATTTAACAAAGTCACAACTGGAAGGTTATCTAAAAGAGAAAGTAAGGTCATTTCAGAATTAAAGTTAAGTAAGAAAAAGATATTGACAAGATAATTGAAATGGACAATGAGAAAGGGGGGGGGGGGGGGGGGGGGGGGGGGGGGGGGGGGGGGGGGAAAAAAAACAATTAAAGTTTTTTAAAATGAAAATTGTTTACACTCGTAATCAGTCAATTTCAGACCTTCATATGTTATCACCCTAAGAACACCCAAATGCTCGACATATAAATTGTAGACCAACCTATGCTAATCCAAGTACCTCAAGAAGCTCAATCTGAAAAAGCCCTGTTTGTATGAATCCCATATGATAATTCTAGATCATGGCAAACAGAATTGCCCCTAATAGGGAAGAGACCATGACTCTGCAAATGATAGTAGATCAAATTGAATAAAGATTATGTTAAAACCATAATGATTACACAAGACAAATAGTCCTTATTAAATTTTCAAAGCACCCTCACTGGAGTATCTTTAACAGTTGAACGCGCAAAATAAGTTAGGAAGACATGTGGAGAAAACGTTTGTTAGCACAAAACCAAACATTGCTAAAAAACGTTGCCTTTCACCCTTTTTCGAAATCCATTTAAAAAGTAGACAAGTTTTAACGACATGACATTTAACATCAATCAATTTTAGAGAAAATTGTTGATCAAGCTTGGTTTTAAACATACTAGTGATATTTTCGGGCTAACTGCTAAAGATATGGAAGTTTTGATAAAAATCTTATTAATGCCTCTTTCCATAAAAAATCAAAATGATAGTTTTCATTTTGAACATGAACTTAAAATAGAAATGCATGAAGATTATGAGTACGTTAAATCCCTTGAAAAAGAGGTTGACGAACTTGAATCTGAAAAGCCTGATTTTTCAAACATATATGATCTACTTCTCGAAGAGTGTGGTTCTAAGGTGTTACATTTCATATTTGCATTCTCTATCTGATTTAAATGGCTTATGCAGAATTTACCAATGTCTTGTATCTTTCATAAATCAAAGAATGTGAATGTCTTAGCACAAAAACTTTCGAAACAAACTGAATTTTTGGTTAACAAAGAAGTTTCTAATAACTTTTAAAAGTTTTGCTAAACTTGAAAACCACTACGATTTCATTCTCTTAAACTTGCTTACAACAATTAAAGAACAAATGAAAAACAACTCAATTTTGCAAAGAAAACGGATCAATGTAATTTCGAAAAGAACGTAAACAATGATCATGAAAATACAGGATTTGAAAGCTCAAATGCAAGACAAGAACATAGCCATCAGTAAGTTAAAGAAACTCATTGAGAAATGCAAAGGAAAGTCTGTGGAAACTCAGTTTGATAAACCATATGTTGTTCGACAACCAAATGCTCAACGGATTCCAAAACCATCAGTTTTAGGAAAACCGACTCCTTTTATCAATTCTTCCACGAAATGAGAATTTTCAAACAAAACAGTCGTTTAATAAAACTAGATGTGTCGGAAGTGTTGTTAAACAAGTCACTCAAACAGAAATTGCCACAGAATAGAAAATAAGCGGAAATACGATCGAAATGTGCATAAACCAAGAATTTATAGAATTGCCACTACCACAACACAAAACTAGAAAACCACATTGCCTCATGCTTCAAGAATGCTATCCTCACGTGTCTAAATCTACAGGAGTAAATCATTCTATAACTAGCTGTTAGCATAGCCACAGCTTAATACAACAAGTTAAAGATAAGGTTGGCCAAAATAATAGTCAAGTGAATTTAACAACAGGAAGTAGAAGAACACCATAGGATTTCAAGTAATTTTCGAGAAAAAACAAGAGTCGTAACTGCATGTAATGAAAGTTCAAATCCAACATTGAAAGTGAATGCTGTTTGTGCTGAATGTGGTAAAATGTGTGTTTTATTATAATCATGATGCTTTGGTGTTTCTAGATACTTGAAGTAACGTGAACGCTAGAACATAAGAACCTAAGGTAGTGCCATGTTAGTGCTAGTAAACCCAAGAGTAAAGCGAACAAATCTGTTGCAACACCCCATAAGAAAACAGTTGCATCAGATACCACTATTTAGAAATCCAAGAGTTACCATAAAGAGTTGTATGAGAATACAAATCAGGAATGGAAATGGTGGATAGCTAAGAGATGTCCCATCAGATATAAATGAGAACAAAAGCCTCTTAGGACCAAAAATATAATGGATGCCTAAAGATCGGAAAGATATGGAAATCAACAAGTATTAGTCCCACTATAGACATTGTCCTTTAGGATACCACTGACTTGTAAGATTATCAATTCCTTAGGATCCAATTGCTCCAAATGTTTCCATCGTCCACATAATGTTCTCTGCAGATTTATACAACACATGCCTATTCATTGTGACTCTGGATGCACAAAGCACATGACAAGGGCAAACTCAAGCTGTTTGTGACAAATTTTATGGAGAAATATTCTGGGTACTGTTCGTTTTGGAAATTGATCAATTGCTCTAATTCTTGGTTTATGGAGATCTGAATCAAGGATTTCACGATCAAAAGGTTTATTAACGTCGAAGCGCTCAATCATAAAATCCTTTTCACTGGTTGGTCAATTATGGATGCCGGATTTGAGGTTGCGTCAGGAAATCAACTTGTATTGTGAGAGATCTTCAAGGGAAACGATTTACTAACTGGTAATCGAGGATCCGATCTCTTCACAATATCTCTTCAAAACAATCTATTACTTCGTCAACTCTAATTTGTTTCATGGCTAAAGTTTCACGCGGCAACTTTCAAGCGCATGGTTATTGCATCGAAGACTTTCTCATCTTACTTCGATACATCAACCTTACTCTCAAAGAAAGATATTGTGACATGCTTACCTAAGTTAAAATATGTCAAGGATTAAATTTGTTCGTCTTGTGAAATGAGTAAAGCAAAAAGAAGCTCATTTAAGTCTAAAAGCTGTTCCAAGTTCCCAAATGAAAGAGCTGAATTGCTTCACATGGATTGTAGGTCCAATGCGGGTTACAAAGCATAAATGGGAAGAAATATATTCTGTGATTGTTGATGACTATTCAATTTACACTTGGACTCTTTTCTACGATCCAAGGATGAAACTCAGAAGTTCTCAAAGACTTTCTCACGATGATTCAAGCGCAATCATTCAAGCTCAAGTTAATAGTGTCCGTACTGATAGAGGCACAGGAGTTCTTAAGCTAAAGACACAACTCCAGGCTTATTTCAAAGAAGAAGGCATATGAACATCAGACTCAATTTTCCACTCCTTGAACACCTGAACTAGAACGTCAATTGTCGAAAGATCGGAACCGCACTCTTGTTGAGGCTGCTTGAATGATGCTTTCAGCTTCTAAGCTTCCATTATCATTTTGGGCTGAAGCAGTTGCAACCGCATGGCTATAACTCAGAACAGAATCATCATTATAATCAACGACTCCATAAAAAGATGGCGTATCACATCATAATGACAAGAAACCTTCAACTAATACATCTTCACATCTTGTTTGCATTGTTACATAACCTAGAGATGGGGAAAATCTGGATAGAAAAAAGAAACAGGGGATCTCCTTGTGTCAGGTTGATATTAACTCAAGATCGAAGGATATTTTGTTACACAAGAGAAGACTCTTCATAGTATGATTCCATTCCTATCAAGTTTGATGAAATTAAAAGAAATATTTCTGATCACAACAGTTTTTAGAACCTCAAGGCACCACAACCCAAAGATAATTCTGTTTAAAAATGTCTCTTCATGCCTCGTTCCACAAGGTCAAATGGCGTCAAATTATGACAACTATGGCCCCGTGCCCCCAATACAAAATGTTGTCCCTTCAGCAGGAAAAGACAGATTCGTCATAACAAGGGTTGGAATTTCTCTTCAGTCCTTTACTTGAAGAATATTACAATCCAACACATAAAACGATCATGCTGAGGATAATTAACAATGATCAAGCCCCGAATGCATCAATTCAAGAAGCTGAATTTATCAATCTTTTTTGTACTCTGTACCAAGAAATTGGTGAGTCTTCCTCACACAATCATTTGATAATACCGATGTCATTCATTCACCACAAATCATATTACCGAGACCAGAGAAAATTTTCATCCATTAAACAAGTTCTGAAATCCAGCAGCAGTTCAACAAGACGACAGCTTGTCCACAAAGATCCTGAAAATGTGATGTTCGCGGCTCCACGGTAAGTATTGTTGATACCGAAAGAACCTTAAGGAAGGCAATGCCTGATTTCTGCATGGATTTAAGCAATGCAATGAAGAACTTCATCATTTCGACAGACTAAAATATGGGAACTTGATCAACAAACCATTTGGAAAGATGATTATAAAAGCTAAAGTAGGATATGGTAAGAACAAAAGGAATAAGATCCTACTGTAATTTGCAACAAAGGCCACGACTTGTAACTAAAGGTTATGCTCAGGAAGGGTATTTGATTTCGAAGAAAATCATTGCACCATTGCTCGCTTGAAGGCAGTTCGGATTTTCAATTGCCCCACGCAACCCCACGTCTTTTTCCAATCTATCAATGGACGTGAAAACGGCATATCTTAATGGTCCATACTGAAGGAGGAGTTATTTGCTCAGCAAAAGGGTTCGTTGATCCAGATCATCCAGAAAAAGTCTACCTTCTGAGGAAAGCTTTGTATGGATTAAAGCAAGCTCCAAGAGCCTGGTATGATGAACTTTCCAACTTCCTGATGTCCAAAGGCTTTACTAAAGGTACAATTGACCCAACGTTATTCAAGATAAAATACGGGGTAGAATTCTACTGTGTAATTTTACGTTGATAACATAAATTTTTGGGTCTACAAACCATAAATATTCCAAAAAAATTGAAAAGTTAATGCATAGTAGATTGAAATGTCCTTATGGTGGAGAGGAATTCTTTTTATGGACTTCAGATCCACCAGTCCCCAAAGGTATTTTTATCTATCAGGCCCAATACGCTTAAGAAATGGCAAAAAAAGCATATATAATGGACAAATTGTCACTACCATTGGTACACCTTGGCTACTAACCCAAACTAGAAGTAGATTAGTGGAGAACTCATAGACCAAATCGGAATTAATCGTAGTAAAATCGGGTCTCTTATGTACTTGACATCTAGTAGACCAACCAGTGCAAGCCGTAATGCTTTTGTGCACGTTAACAAGCACGACAACACAAAAGCACACACAAGGAGGTTAAAAGAATCTTTAAATACTAAAGGTACCATTGAATATGGGACTCTGTTATCCAAAAGGATTCCCGGCTTTGAACTACAGCATTTTCAGACGTTGGATCATGTCGGATTCACCTTGATACTTACCTCGGGAAAAGCACTTCTGGAGGTAACATTCCTTGGTGAAAAGACTAGAAAGTTTGGATGATCAAAGAAACAGAAACGCACTGCAATGTCTTCACAAGGGAGAGTACTTGGAGTTATCTGCAAGTTGTGCTCAAGTAATTGGATGAGACAACGGCTTAGAAGATTATGGCTTCAACTACAACAAAATTACCGTTTTATTGCGACTCTCAGTCAGCCATAAAACCACCCCAACGCAATATCAAGCAACCCTGTACAACATCGCGAACAAAGCCGCATCCATACTCGGTATCATTTCATAAATGGGGGGTTTGGGGGGGGGGAACAGGTGAAAATGATATAATTGAATTATATTTAGTCAGAACGAATATACCAATTAGCTGACATGTTTTTACGAAGCCCTTTCCTGATGATTCGTATTTAAGTATCTAGTCAGCAGGATTGGATGAATGTTTGACTCCAGCTGAACATGGAGGTTCCTGACAAATGAGACATTAAGCTTATATCATCATCAAACATCACCATGTAAATATTTTGAGAAAGCAAAATACAAAAGACTAAACATCAACATGAGAGTAATACAAAATCAAAAAAATTAAAAAAATCAAAAAATTTCCAAAAATAATCTTTCGACATGTCTCTTGGAATCGATAACATTACGTGCTAGAAATGCCGATTAACAATTGACACGTGTTATGAGAAAAAGTTCGAAGCGAAGTGCAAATAGTTTCAAAACATGCATTTCTAATTTTTTCTAGAAGGCCTTATGTGCAAATATCATACATAACTCCGACTTTCATATAAAGGAATGTTTATAACTTAACCTCACAAACAAACGAGAAAATAAAACATTTCTCGGTCTTGAGCCTGTTCTTACATACATTCAATGTTTTTTTAGCCTCCAAGAAAAAGGATAGTGAACGATTCAGTGGCGTTAACACCTTACTTAAAATAGAAGTCCTCTAACATTTGGTTTTTCAAAAAGTTGAACAAAATTTTTTGTGAAGAATTCTCGTTGATATTCATAATCTTCAAAAATTGTGTGTTCAACACTCCAACCCTCACATCATGTATTCAAAAGATCAACAATTTTCAATTGTCCTATTTTTGAAGGGGGAGTTTTTTTGAAAAACAAAGTTTTAATGTTTTGATACATCAACAACGACAATTCCTTATGTATTCAAAACATTATCAAATATTCCAAACCATTCATGCTGAAACTATTTTTTCTCACCACTAAAGAATTTCAATGACATATTTTAATCAACATGTATTTCAAAAACTAATGGTTTTAATATTTAAAATAAGGTAGAAAATGGTAAATAAAATATGATCTAAGCAACTCAATTGTGCTGAACCGTAAGAAAAGGTTTTAATGGTTCGATCTTAATAACCCACAACATCTTAATTTCACACGACGAACTGAAGTCATAAGGTGTTTAGGTTAGATCAATCCTATAATTCCAACCAGAACCGGAGATCTACCCAAGATAAAACTAGTTATAAATAACAGTCCGTAGGTATGATGGAGATAAATTATATTGGGAAAAATGCCAGACTAGAATTGAGCTACAATGAACCAATCACAACAACTTCCCAGTAATGACGTCCTGGTAAGCATTGAAGGCGTTGAAGAATGAAAAAGAAATGTATGGATAAAGGGTCTAAAGAAAGAAGCCCTCCACATAACTTAAGGCATAAACCGGGTCAATACATATGCTATCAGAATCACAAGTTGATTGCTGACATTGAAAGACAGAAATCATGGACCCATTGATGCAGATGCACAACCCATCCAGCCATTCGGGTTTCTCTCAACAGATAGCTTTCTCATTTATTCACAGAGATACACACGTTATCTATTGACAACTCACTCTGAGATCTGCTGATATTAAAAAGGTGGCAGCCTGCTCTAGCCTCCAATTACTAAAACCAAAATGCACTAACGAGTCTAGAGCCAAGAAGATCATCTAAAATCTCGATAGGTAACACATTCCATTTCAAACACTTGTTGAAACATCACAAATTCACAAGCTTTAACAAAGTCCTACGCAATAACTCCTTGTGAAAATTGCCAGAACGATCAAGTGACACTTTTAGTATACACATGAAGATGAGAAATCCTGCTTGAGTCCAACCTCAAACAAGCTCTCAGTAGGTGACTTGCCGAGATGCTATATGAATCAAACTTGTGACAACTGATATCGATTGGTCCCCCGTAAATGATTGACGGTTGAAATGAATTTTGATATAAAGCTTAAAACTTCCGATGTGTTACAAAAACGCTTTTATAAGTAAAATTCTCGAATGATTATTCAAATCAATTTTCTCGAGTTATCACTAAAAACGTAAATCTACAGGTAAAAACGGTGGACAGTATCCCCAATAACCAAAGTCGATTCATTACCACATGTTCATGCTCATTCTACAAAGACAATCTATCATGAAAGCTCAAGATTTAAAGTCAAAGACTTCCGCTAACTCTGATTTAAAGCTTTCAAGATGAGGCATAGTATGAGAATGTTGGTCAAAGACACAAGATCTCAATATGGCATAGACGATAAAGACAGTGACAAAAGGCCAAAGTCAAGAACATGCAAATCAAGAATGAACAAGCCAACAACAAAGAACAAAGAAAAAACCAAGACCACATAGCTTAAAGACAAAAGCAATCTCATGATTCATGATGAGTGTCATCAATGAACTCACATCGGGGGGAGATTGTTAACCCCTCAAAATATTGAGTCGAACAATGAAGTTCGGGTCCATATGTATGTTATTCTCGGTCATCAATTAGTTAATGTTTGTAAATAGGATTTTACGGAATCGGCTCGATATTTAATCCTAATATTGTATATGTTTTCGGGTTTAATCCCAAGCAAAACTCGAGCACCGGGTCCTAGTCCAAATATCTCGAACGTCCACTTAATGTGTCGGGGAATATAAGTAACTTTTCCTCCTAGAAAAGTATAGTGATTGTCATTTATAACAATTCTTTTTCTCCTTTCCTCTCCCATCTCACTCTCTCTCTTCTTTCTCTCCTCTAAGAAATCAACTTCACTCTCTCTATTTCTAGCTCGATTTCGTTTGTTATATAAGGGAAAGTGTTTATATCGGATCCTACAATTAGCTATTCTTTAGCCTTGTGCGGTAAAGCTTGAATAGTTTGCGATGCACATTTCAGTTCTCTATAATGCAACCTCTGCATGCCGTTGTCCTTGAAAATCAAAATCACTTTTCTTTATGCATTTCTTTAAAGTTTTGAAAAAAGGTAATGACTTTTCCGTGGACTTGGACAAGAATTTGTTTAGGCTTGCTAGCTTTCCATTGAGGCTTTGTACTTCTTTTAGCGTCCTTGGGGATTGTAGCTGTATGACTGCTTCTGCTTTGTCCGGACATGCTTCTATTCCCTTCATGTTGACAACATGGCCTAATAATTCCCCTTCTTCTGCTCCGAATGTGCATTTCTTGGGATTCAGTTTCATGTTTATCCTTCTCAGGGTTTGGAAGGTTTCTTTAATGTCATGAAGGATTCTTGTTCCGTGTAACTCTTTATCACCAAATCATCAACATATACTTCAAATTTCCGACCTATTTGTTTCTTGAAAGCTTTGTCTATAAGTCGTTTATATGTCGCTCCGGCATTCTTGAGGCCGAAGGGCATCTTCGTGTAACCAAACACTCCTTGACTTGTATGGAAGGCGATCTTCTCTTCATCTTCCTCTGCCATCTGTATTTGAGGATATCCTTTGTAGGCGTCCAAGAAACATTTGAAAGGGTATCCGTAGAGGGACTTAATTTTCCAATCAATATCTGAGAGAGGGTAGCAATCTTTAGGACATGACTTGTTCAGATCTGTAAAGTCTACACACATTCACCAGCTATTATCATGCTTTTTCACCATGACCAGGTTTGAGAGCCAGCTGTGATAATGCACTTCTCTCATGATTTATGCTTCTACCAACTTTGTCACTTCTTATTGAATGGCTTTGTTGCGGTCTGGTGCTTGGCATATTTTTGTTGCCTTATCAGGGGACATCCTTCACGGATGTTCAGGTGGTGTTTCGCTATAGATCGTGGAACTCTTGTCATGCCCGTCGGCTTCTAAGCGAATACCAGATTGTTATTGAGTAAGTCGCAGAGTTCCATTCTTCCTTTCTCTGAAAGGTTTTCGCCGATTGTGACGGCTTGTTGGGTATGATAGATCTGGGAATCAGATCAATCTTATGCTGGATGGTTCTCGTAGGAGGCAGCCCCTGGGGAATCTTAGCCGGAAAAACATGGGCATACAACTGCAATGATGGTTGAATAAGTGGGTGTTGTTTTGTTTGGGGTTTGTTGTCTTCTTCATCAAGACCTGCTAAAATAAAATCTGTTATGGAATGGTATTCATGTTGATCGGCCTTGAGCAACGTGCTTAAAGGTCATGATTTATTAGAGTGACCAGATGGAGAGATAGGGGTGAGGACAAGTTTTTGGTTATTGTGAATGAAAGAATAAGTATTCCGATAGCCATCATGTATGACTCGACGATCAAATTGTCATGGACGACCCAAAAGCACGTGACAGGTGTCCATTGGAAGAACATCACACCAAATTTTATCCGAATAAGACCTCCTAATGCTCAGTGATAAAAGAACCCGATGCGAAACACGAATTCCTTTCCCTTGATTCAGCCACTGAATCACGTAAGGAGAAGGATGCGGTTCTGTGTGTAGATTTAACTTGTCAACCAAGGTCTGTGATGCAACATTGGTACAACTGCCACCATCAATTATCACAGTACAAACCTTTTGAGCAATGGTAGATCGCGTATGAAAAACAGATTCGCGCTGGAGAGTTTCTTCTCGAGTTGGTGTGGCGTTCAAAGTTCGTTGGATCACAAGACACTCACCCTCATCTAGATCAACTACTTCCTCCTCGGTAGTGATATTTATCTGCTGCTCGTTGGTGGTTTCGTTACTGAATTCGTATCCACAGGCGAGTTTGAATCAGCAAAGGTGATTATTCATTTGTTTGGGCACTCAGATGCGATGTGTCCTAGACCTTGACATCGAAAACATCTCCTAGGAGCTTTGGGAGAATCAGTGTGTACATTAGGTGCAACGGGTGACTTAGGGTTTAGAGGGGTGACTGACTTGGGTATGGTGGTAGGCTTTTGGTATGAATTGTATTTAAAATTAGGACGAGTGAACTCCTATTTTCCTTTAGTCTGTTGTTGGGAGTCAACCTTGTGGGCCAATAAAGTGAGCTTAGCTAGGGTTTGGTATGTATGTAATTCCACAACATGTGTTACTTTTGATTCTAGGCCACCTAAGTAGCGTACAAGTGTGCTACTCTTGATTCTAGGCCACCTAAGTAGCGCACAAGAGTCTGAGGATCGTCTTCAAGGATATCACATTTCATTAGAAGGTATTCAAATTCTCGAGAGTAATCTTTAGTCGTACCTGCCCCTTGTTTCAAGGAGTGCAATTGTGAAAAACTAGCCCGAATATAATAAGATGGAAGGAACTTTTGCTTCATTTTTTCTTTCATCTTTGACCATGTTCTGATATTTTCCTTTCCCCTTCGTTCACGCTTCAGGCAAACACTGGACCACCATGTTGAAGCGTACTTACGTAGTTTAAGGGAAACAATTTTAACCTTGTTGTCCTCAGTGGTCTATTTGTAATCGAATACCAGTTCGACTGTTCGGAGCCATTCCACAAACTCATTCAGATCTAGTTTTCCATCGTATTCAGGTATATCAACCTTAATGTCATTTAAATGTCAGCTGCCATTTCCTTCCTTGTTAACCGAATCACCGGAACTGGAACTATTACCATTCGTTCGCTGGTTATTGGAAAAAAGTAGCTCTTGAATCTGATCTTGCATCGCCTTTATCTGTTGTGCCACATCCCTCTTGTCGGCTTTCATAATTTCCAAAATCTTCTTCAATTCAGTACTATTTCGCGTCTCTATGGCTCTGGTACCAAATGATAGCCGACTACTAGTAAAGTAGAGAATTAAACAAAGAGATCAGCGGAACCCTTCGAGATATAGTTGCACCACTCGAGGGTTTCGTTAGGCAAACTCCAACTTGAATTTACGATACAGATGCACCACGTAAACCCAAATTAGCCTCCAAAGTTCACCTCCTAATTCTGCCAGAAATTAAGATAGCAATGGATAAATTCTCTAAAATAGCTTTTAGGGAGAAAAGAAAAGTATAGGAATCAAAAAACCGTCTTTCATTACTAGTTCCCAAAACAAAAGGTGAGAGGCCCAGAAACAAAGAAAACTACCCACTTAGCTAACTTTTAGAGGAAAAAAACAACTGATTAGAAAAGGTCAACTAAAAAATAAATAACAAAATTAGGAAATAAACAACAAAAATTTCATTCATGTAAACAGACCCACTTTAATCTAACTTGGGTCGGGTCGGGATGATTGGTTGCTTCAGTTGGTTCCTTGTCCGTGTGGCTAACACTCCTTGTAGTGTGCTAACATCCTCCCCTTCATCAGAAGAGTTTATCCTCAAACTTGGAAGGGGTTCTTCCGGGTCATAGTAAGGTTGTAGGTCAACAACATTAAATGTGGCGGATACGTTGTACTCACCTGGCAGGTCAACCTTGTAAGCATTGTCGTTGACTTTTGCAAGAATACGAAAAGGACCTTCCGATCGTGGGCTCAGTTTGGATCGACGTTTGGAGGGGAATCGTTCTTTACGAAGATTAATCCAAACGAGATCACCGGGTTAGAACAAGATATGCTTGCGGTTCTTGTCTCTTCGATATTTAAGCAGCTCATTATTCTTGGTAATTTTGGCATGAACCTGCTCATGTAGGTGTTTGATATCTGCAGCCAAATCACTAGCCTCCTTGCTAAATTTGGTGGTGGTATCAATAAGAGCTAGATCTAGTGGGGTGTGAGGATTCATACCATACACCACCATGAAAGGGCTTAAACCGGTAGTCTTACTTGGAGCACGGTTGTAAGGGAATTCAGCCTGTGGAAGCAACTCTTCCCACTGTTTCAGGTTGCGGGTTATAAGAGCTCGGAGTAGAGACCCAAGGGTGCGGTTGGTGACCTCCGTTTGCCCGTCAGTTTGGGGGTGACACGTGGTGCTAAACTTAAGAGTAGTTTCCAATTTACGCCACAACGTCATCTAAAAATGGCTAAGAAATTTGACGTCTCGATCACTGATCATCGTTTTCGGTACTCCATGAAGCCTTACGATTTCCCTGAAGTAAAGAGAGGCAACCTGAACTGCGTTATACGTAGTATGGCAGGCCACAAAATGAGCCATCTTATAAACACGGTCCACCACGACCATAATAGAATCCTTTTGTCGTTGCGTACAGGGCAAACTAGTGATAAAATCGATGCTGATGTCTTCCCAAATCAGGTCATCTATGCCAAACTAACTGTTAAAACAAACCCAAACCTGACTTATTTACTCGTAATATACTTGGGTGTCGTGTTTGAATAGTTATCACAGGTTGAATTGGTTAACGGTTTCAAGGTTGACCAATTTAACCCGTTTTATATACAAAAGTTGACACATTACACAGTGTTTAAACAGCTAGAAAACACAGTGTGGGTCGACCCGTTAACCTATTTAACCGTAATATTTAATATATATATAATTTTTAATTTAAAGAAAAAATCTTAAACGGGCTGGCGGCTCGACCTGATTAAGTTATTTCCAACCTGAACCTGACCTGTTTAATAAATAGGTCAATTAAGTTGACCCAAAACCAACCCGAATCTATTTAAACTCAAGCCGAACTTGTTAATTTTCATGTCGGTTTTAGGTTGGGTTTCGTGTCAGAAATTGCCACCCCTAATGGCAGGCCATAAAATAAGCCATCTTGGAAAAACGGTCCACCACGACCATAATAGAATTCTTTTGCCATTGCGTACGAGGCAAATCAATGATAAACTCGATGCTGATGTCTTCTCAAGGGGCCACTAGTACCGGCAACAACATGTATAAACCATGAGGAAAAGAATGACTCTTAGCTTGGTGACATAGCAGACAACGTGCCACATCTCGCTTCAGTTTTGGCAAAAAGAAATAGGTTTGTAACAAGTTTATGGTCTTGTCGATCCTATGGTGACCTACTAAGCCGCCCTCGTAAACTTTTCTAATTAGAGATACATGAATACTATGTCGGGGAATAAAAAGTTGATGTCATTTGAATAAAAAGCCCTTGAACACAT
>BQNB010101490.1:4675-24456 GCA_026074375.1 Tanacetum coccineum | reverse complement strand
GTGTATGTCGAACGAACCCTAGCTCAAAGAGACTTTACCCACTTACTGCTTAATGTTAACTTGTGTTAGGTGGTAGTCCACAATCCAAACTATACCAATGATCAGAACGTTATTAGTTAGTACTAAGCCACCACCTACAACGGTACAACCAGTTTAATCGAGGCAAGTAGGACGTTATTAGTGATCCTAATTGTTCCACCTATACGCATTACTATATGGAGAGCTATCCCAGACTCTTAGCCTACGCCTAAACAACACCAAAGTTTCAGTGCATTAAATATGTAGGACTAGACCCAGTTGAATGACAGGTCGCATACTTAAGCACGTAAACAAGTATCATGTGATAAACATAACCAATAAATCAACGATAAATTAAGCAATTAAGATATAAACAAAACCAAACATTCAGATTTTCATAATAATGGCTAATACCCGAAGGTATTAGCCTTCAAACATCATAATTAATACAAGAGTAATGGCTTAGACAAGGTAAACTAACCGAGTTAACTAATGATACCAAAAACTAAACGATTACAAAAGTATAAGAAATTACACGTTGTCTTATATGGATTGGAATGCGTTGCGAGACCTCTTCTGCTTTTTTTTCTCCTCTGAAAATCAACTTTTGTGGTTTAGGTATCGAGAATATGATTTAGCACACTTAAAACTCGTTTTTGAGTTTTGTATTTATAGGTTCTGGAGTCAGTGTCGATACGGCGTATCCAATGTGTTGGATACGGCGTATTGGGTGTTTCTTGGAGTAGAGACCACGTTTGATATCTTCCAGAATATTTACATACTATATCTCCAATACGGCGTATTGGTCTTCTGGACACAGTGTATTGATCATGGATCCTTCGTGGTCTTTAGTGAGTGCATGCATAGATACGCCGTATCTTCCTTAATGGATACGACGTATTGGTTGTCAGAACAATAATCTTCAAAATATCTTCGTTTAAGCTTCAGAATGCGAGCCTTTTGCTAATATTCACCAAGTACTCCATAATTACTACAATTTTCAAATACAAATGATTAAGTAACAATTCTTTGCAATAATCATACAAAGTGGGTTAATTACATGGGATAAATGATGCTATAAAATAAATGTTATTTGATGTCATTAAATATCCCCCACTTGAATCCTACTTGTCCTCAAGTAGCCTTTAGAAGTTTATAAAAATGTATCCCTAAGGATATTTTCCGTTAAAGCATTTATTTGATCTATTACAAGTACACAACCAAACACCTCACGAAATAGGAAGATGAAAACACTCAAATCACTCAACTAATCTATGTGGTAACATGTAACTAATTCGCTCAATTGCTCGGTCGTGATGAGTATTCTATCATAAGCTTGGCAAGGATACACATCTCCACCGCTAAAGCTAAGGAGTAACAAGTTTATAAAGGTAAATATGAGTTTGTATAATAAGGCTTAGGGTTGATCATTTTTCAATCTTTCACCAGAAGTACCACTCTAACAAGGCAGCTGAAGCACACATACATGGCCGTAACGACGGAATAGACATGTGTGTTCGATCACATCCTCATTTGAATTTAACCAACGGTTAGGATGAAGAATGATATAGGGTAGGGACCTTCTAACTTTCACCAAAAGTCGTAAACCAACAAGGCAGCTGAGACATGCATACATGGCCGTAACGACGGAATAGACATGCACACTCGTACACATCCTCATTCGCGTAAAACCAACGGCTAGTCATTAGGAAAGAGAAGTAAATTGTTGTTAAATAAAAATTACGAAACAAATAGATTAAGTCTAAAATACAAGTTGCTAGACACTTTTTTCCTGACCGTTACCATGATAAAGACACGACTATTTACAACGTCTTGATCATAGATAAAAAACAACAACCTAAGTTGGCGTTCCCGTAACAGTCAACTTCCCAATCATCCCAAACTTTACATACTTTACAAGGCAAGTGGCGATATCTTTCACTTTATACAATACTCTACATCGTCGATTTTTAAGATATATCAACGAATAATCGATCCTTCGTGTAATTCCTTCGGTAGTTGCGAAACGATTATCTTCAAACTTTCCTTCTTCTTTTTTTGTTGCGATTTTTCAAATTTTTTTGATTTTCTCTTTTTTTTGCTAACACTATACTACGAAACTCAGTGTAATTTCACCATCTTCACGATCATAATAATTCCGGATAATTTCTTCGGTAATTCTTCATTCTTCGGACGTACCATTAATTGCGTTGGTAGTAAAAACTACATGAGTTTTGACTATAATATACAATCCCATTTGCGATGTGCAAATTCTTCCAACCGTACTAAAATTGACACAAAACTCGGGAAATACAAACTTTACACTTAAAGAAACTAGCAACTGTAAAATAAACTTAACCTAACAGGGTAGGCTAAGGTGTAAAGGTGTAACGAAATAAACAATTGGTGTATTTCCTAAAGGATTGGCTCTACGGGTTGTTCTAGGGGTATCTTACTCTTAAAGTGAGAGTAAACAAAGGGTTTATACGGGGGTTAACTAACCAATGTAGTTAGTTACTCCCTCCGTCCTATTTTTATTGTCCACGTTTCCTTTTTGGGATGCCTCAATTTAATTGTCCACTACAAAAATAGATAGGGAAGTTTGATCAAGTTTACTATATTACCCTTGTTTGAAATTATTATTACAAACTTTAAAGAAGACTT
Source organism: Tanacetum coccineum (assembly GCA_026074375.1). Classification (NCBI taxonomy): domain Eukaryota; kingdom Viridiplantae; phylum Streptophyta; class Magnoliopsida; order Asterales; family Asteraceae; genus Tanacetum; species Tanacetum coccineum. The sequence continues at coordinate 21,774 of BQNB010101490.1, read as the reverse complement.
TAATTAATTAGCTAAGGGTAAAACTGTCATTCTGTCAAAAAGTAAGAGAGAGAAAACAGTAATAAATGCACTTTTATTAAACTGTGTATTTTTTGTCGAGGGACAATAATTTTAGGACGGGGGGAGTAATAAGCAACATGTAAAGGCGTTTTGAGTGTAATCCTAAAATTTACCAATTTAAACAAGTTACTCCATCTAAATCCACAGTACTCATCATTGCGGTCTCGAGTGATATACCAAGCCAATTCTAAAGTCTACTACATCACCGACACACTCATATTTTGTGGAATTTGGGTAAACATTTAGAAACAGATAAGGTTAAATCCTCACAATATCTAATAAGGGTTATTGTGTGCGGGTTATGTATCATGTAATTTCACAAAAGTATGCTTGAAAAAAATTTAAATTTGAGCATAATTTAAGCATTTTAGTGTGAAAAATTAGGACTAGTAAACATTCTAATTCCATCCCCCCATTTGAATTATACAACGTCCTCGTTGTATAGATAAAACATTAAAAATACAGAAATTAAAAAGAATTAGAATGAGAAACTCCCCTAATATTTGCTCGGTAGATTCTCCATGTAGATTTTATTAAGCAACAATTCGTGTGTTGAACAGCCGCCTTGAGGTTTCAAGACTCCAACACTTCAAGATCTACAGATTTGTAAATTCTCCACCAATATTCGTTGATATTTATTTCACGAGGTCCTGTGTAAAAAATAGGAAAAACATGCATTCCTATCTTGGTACCTACGGTTAATTTAAACTAAACTAAATAAACTAAATACAAGTCAGTCTGGTGAATACGCCATATCATGTGCATGAATACGTCGTATTTCAATAACTGACAATAATGTTTTTAAAGTACATAAAAAGTAAAGACTGATAATGTTCAGACATTCAATACGCCGTATGGTATGGAGCGGATACGCAGTATTGATCTCTGGGAAGACAGACTCAATAAAATTAACTAACATTTCGGGTTGTCTTCCGGGAAGCACTTTTGTTTACAACAAAGTCTTTAAGTTAGACTTTTCCTTCTTCTTTCACACACTTGAAATCACTCTTTCTTCTTAATTCTGTTATTCTTGTTTGGATACGATGCTTGTTTCTGAAATGTACTCACGAGCTATGGTGCTGAACTTACTGCCAGTCTTTGTTCTATCATGCATAAACAAGTCAAAACATCATATCATGATATACATAAAAAATATGAGAACCTGTTTTAAGTTAGATACATTACCATATGAATAATAAATGTACAAATAGAAACAAAAAAATAAGGATAGGGGTATCATGGGTCTGGCTACTGCTGGTCCTGCTGGGCTGTAGAGGTGTTGGCCTCACCAGTCCTCTTCCTGACCCTACACTGATATGGTATACGAGTCTCAGAGTATGGCATGTAGGTAACTCAGGCAGAGTCTAATAATTGTGCAATGCCACTGGCGGCCCATACAGTGAATCTAGAGAAATCCCTGGCCATAGCACCAATTACCTCACGCTGCTCAGCTAATGCCCTATAAATCTCATGCACATCCTCCTCTAATATGGACATCCTTTGTGGCATAGTCATGGTAGCAGCTGGTGGTGGCTGTGGTGCCTGTACGGGTGCCGGAACAGCCTGGTCACCCTCATCAACAACGGGAGCATCCTGAGCGACTCCAAGGGCACCAGCCGTAACATCAGGCTGCCTCTCTGGTCCCAAGGCTACCCAAGCCCATGTATCATCAATCTCGACACAGATCTGTAACCTCATTAACTCATCCATATCAATAACTGGGAGCGCAAAGGTAATAACTGTTAATCCCCCAAGCCTCTCCTCCGTCAGGAGTCCAAAATGCTCAGTTAATCGAGCTACAAACTGTCCTCCAGAGATAAGAGCCCTGCTCTTCCTCCCAGCAGCAAACAACCTCAAGTACGTAGCCAATAAATAAGGGACGTTGACCGAGCTAACGTCCATCCCTCTTAAGTAAAACAGATCAGTCATAGTCACATTCTCAGGTGCCTGACTCCTCCCAGCTATACTGCACACAATCAACCTATGGCACAGCCTAAGAATCAGATTCCTAATGGAAGTGTAGGACGGGGCTGTGACAAGGAAATCTCTAGCTGATGAGATACCAATCCAATAATCTCTCAGATCCCCCTTGTCGAGGATTTGCCTCTCACTCTCGGCCTAGTATCTAGCAAAACCGGGGGACTCCATCTCCTCCCCTATATGTAATCCCAAAGCTACAATAAACTGCCTCTAGCTCATGCGATGCCTAGCTCCTCCTAACTAAAACTGTAGAGCTCCAGGCGTGTCCAAATCAAGTATACCCTCTCCAAACCTGAACGTACTTAAAAACTCTAGAATAAGCTCGTGTACCAACGGCCCCCTGATATCAAATAGCCGCCTCCAAGCCTGGCTAGTGAACAAACTCACTCCCTGAGCATCCCTGTGCTCCATAAGCATCCTAGCACTCAACCCCTCAGCCATCAAGTCCGGCAATCCCCCAAGCATTTGTGTACTATAATCCCTCATACCTAAGGTACTGGTGCCTCTGATCACGTGGTGGAAGAGCCATATCTATAATATCAATGAGAATAGTGCAAAGATTATAGAAGTTTAGACATTCTGTTATGAGGGTGGATACAGTGTATTCATAAATGGATACGCCGTATAAGGATTAATTTGGTCAATACGACGTATAGATGTGAGTCGATACGGTGTATGGCTATTAAAGTTCAGGATCCTTTTTAGATTAATACACCGTATTCATTTTATTGAATACGCCGTATTGGGGTTTTAAAATTAGGTGAAACTGGTATTGCTCTGCAATTTTTAATCCGGCTATCAATTGGGTTTTTATACCCAGACTCGATACGCCGTATTGATTCTTAATTAATACGCCGTATTGACGAGTTTTGTTGACTTAGTCAACTTCTGTTAAAAATAGTGGATACGCCATATAGGTTTTACCTAATACGTCATATCCGTCCTTGGAGACCAATTTTCCTAATTTAAAAAGTAAAGAAAACATACTTTGGCCTCTGCAACATTCTTGTATAAACACCATCCTTCTAATACCGCTTAGGGTCAAACGAAATGCCAAACGACACATATAAATTCGTGATGAGATAGAATAGTATTTCGTTGACGTAATATTTTATTGATTTTATCGTGACTTGTTTTCAAAAGCATATTTGACCCTTGTGTATTCATGTTACCACCCGAAGACTGTAATATATCGATCTCATTATCATCATTGTCTTTTTCTGACTTTAAATCATCGGTATGAATAATGTTGAAGGGGAATAGATCATTAAAATACAAAATGTTTTGTTCCTTTTCATCATATTCAGACAATCATGTTTCATCATTCAAATCGATATGTTGAGGGCTTAAAATTGGTTCAGTTAACAAATCTGATTTAGACGGTGAAGCATCATTGTAAACAATGGCTGGAAATTCGTTCTCAAAATCTTTAAAGAAGTCTAAATCATCAAAACAACTGACAGCAGGCTCGGGTAGTGGAAGTGAAGGCATGTTATCTTTTTCATTATCATTTTCTGAATCCGTTTTCAAATCATTGGTAGAAATTATTTTATAAGAAATTGAGTTTTTATCAAAAATTACCATGTAATCTTCATCTTCGGAGTCGTCAATGAAATTCTAAAGTAAATTTCATCGTTAAGAGGACTTACCGTAGATTCTCAAGAAAGTGTTTTTCCAGATGATACCCCGTTATTAAAGGCTATAGCTGGGAATTCGGTTTCAACGGATCTAAGGTTGTGAATGTCTTCATCATACCAGATTTTACCATACTTAGCAGTTTCCCAGTTAAACACTTTGCCACTTTTTCGAGCTTTTTCTTCCTCGAGCCTGATGTATTCCTCCATAGTAATGTTCGGATCGTCCATCCTGTAACAATCTTACTCGAAAAACTATTAAATAACCAATATGTCGTATTCAGTGAACTGAATACGCCGTATCACACAAACAGAGTAAGCAAAGCTTAATTACACATATCGTTTATGTAACACCCCTATTTTGATAAATATAGCCGCGGAAGCTAATCTGGGGTATTACTTCATAGTACAACAGTCATAATCATAGAAAACGACTCAAGAGAGATGTTTTTGAAAAGTTTGTTATCATTCATTTATTCATCAAAGTTTTTACAAAAGCGACTTAACAAAAAAACAACACTTTAACAAAAAAAAAAAAAAAAATTAAAAAAAAAAAAAAAATATAAATTAATAAAAAAAAAAATAAAAAAAAAAAATAAAGGGCAGTGTACACGGTCGGTGGTAGATTCGTGGTTAAGTAGCGTGTCGAACACTGAAGACGTGGTTTAAATCTCACAAATTTATTCAATTTTTGGTTTACTATTCTAAGTCAAACATTTATGCTAATTTATGTTAGTTCTAATCCTAATTATTAAAGGTATAAAGGGGGGCTGGGGGGGCGGGGGTGGTTCAGCTTGAATGAGACTGGGCACGGGTTTGGTGATGACTACATAATCAATTCAAGACACTTTTAAAACACACAAAGCAAATTAACAGAAGATAAAAGACGCGGTCAAAGCCTTATAATAGAAAACTGTTAAGATAATAAATTATAAAATTAGAAAAAAATTAAAAATAAATATATGTTAATAATAAATATAATTAAATTATTATAGTAAATAAATAAAATAATATTTATAAAAATTAAATAAAAATCTAACATTGAAAATTATTAAATAATAAAAAAAAATTAGTTTATAACCCAACTTATAAATTTATAAAAAAATAAAATCATTAAAGTAGCCGTCATTAATCCAATTTAATAGTCGGTTTGTTTATTCAGTGCATATGATTTACTTATTTCGAAGTGGGCATATCATTCTTAGACTTAGGCGGGGGACTTCATCCTAAGAACTATAGACACTTTAATTATATCTTATCAAAACATCCGCATAAAGCATCCATAATTCGATTATTGATTATAATTCATCTAGCAGACATACGGTGTATATCGATCGACCTATGGCTCATAATAGACTTTACCCATTACTGCTTAATGAACTTATGTTAGGTGGGTAGTCCAATTAAATCCAAACTATTACCAATGAGTCATAAAGTTATTAGTTAGTACTAAGCCTATCACATACAACGGTTATTTAACCAGTTTAATCGAGGCAATATGCAGGGACGTTATTGTGATCTATATTCTTCCACCCTAATACGCATTTTACTATATGAGAGAGCTCTATCTCCACACTCTTTAACCTTTCGACCAAAACAAACACGAAGTTGCAGCGCATTAAATATATAGGACTAGACCCAGTTGAATGACAGGTCGCATACTTAAGCACGTAAACAAGTATCATGTGATAAACATAATCAATAAATCAGATCTTCATAATAATGGCTAATACCTGAAGGTATTAGCCTTCAAACTTGTAATTAATACAAGAGTATAATTGCTTAGCCAAGGTAACAATGAGTTAACGACTGTTACCAAAACTGAAAGATTACAAAGTATGAGAAATTACACGTTGTCTCTTTGGATTGAAATGCGTTGTGAGACCTCTTCTGCTCTTTTTCTCCTCTGAAAATCGACTTTTGTGGTTTAGGTATCAAGAATATGATTTAGCACACTTAAAACTCGATTTTGAGTTTTGTATTTATATGGGTATCTGGAGTCGATTGTAGGATTTCGGCGTTTCCATGTGTTGGCTATGGCGTATTGGGGTGTTTCATTGGGTGTAGGGACCCACGTGTGGGGAATATCTTTCCAGGAATATTTACATACTATATCTTTAATACGGTGTATTGGTCTTCTGGATACGACGTATTGATTATGGATCCTTTGTGGTCTTTGGTGAGTGCAGGCATGGATACGCCGCACCTTCCTTGATGGATACGGCGTATTGGTTGTCAGAACAGTAATGTTCAAAATATCTTCGTTTAAGCTCCAGAATGGGCCTCTTTTGCTAATATTCACTAAGTACTCCATAATTACTGCAATTCTTAAATACAAACGATAAATAACAATTCTTTGCAATAATTATACAAAATGGGTTAATTACACAGGATAAAAATGGATGCTATTAAATAGACGTTATTTGATTTCATCAGTTATGCAGGAGGAAAGGTGGTGTCTCAATGGCCACGTGATCCACCGGACGAAATTAAAAAGCTTTTTGGAGATAAGGGTTTCTAGGAAAATATTCGAGCATACAACTAAATGTTTGCTATGACTTCATTCAGGGAACACATAGACGATTCCGTAAACAAACGTAGGGGCCCATATGTTTTTAAAATATCAGGACAGATCTACCATTAGATAGGCTCACTTTGTCCCACACTAGAAATCCGCCATGTTTTCTTCAACTTTATATATACGACACTCAGAATGAAGTGGCCAACCATATGCCGCGTTTTCCTGAAGGTGGTTCGTCCTAATTGGATCCTGAAATTGTTTCCTCCCTTATTCGGGTTCTTGATGCATACAATGAATTGGGACGCATTTTTCGCACAACTAGAGACAGAATTTCAGCAAATGCGATTCTGGAATTTCGTAAACGACTTTTTAATGTTGTTGGAGTATGTGAATATGATTTGCCAACTTCAAGTACTCTAGGTGCAATTGTATTTGAAAGTGGCCCAAATACTAGAACCGACTACGATGTCATTATTGAATCTAGGGATGGTTGTCCTCAAAGGGTTAACAAGTTGCATCCGTTATACATGGCTCTTCAATTTCCTCTATTATTTGTGTATGGTGAATCTGGTTTTTACCCAGAAATGAAGCAGCGACAAGGCACCGAAAAAAAATGTCTATGAACCTACATTACATGTTTCAACTTCACGAACGATTGGATTCTTATGGCCTTCTTGTTAGGGGTGGCCGGCTGTTTCAGCAGTATGTAGTTGGCGTTTACTGTTGCATTGAACAAAACCGCCTAGACTTATACAGGCTCCCCAAAATGAGATTAGGAGAGAGTATTTATCCGGCGTTTATGATGCGATTTTCAGAGGAGATCGGGAAGGTTCTGAAATCGGTGCGCGAATTATTTTGCCAAGGACTTTCACTGGCGGACCACGTTACATGTACAGTCATTACTTGGATGCTTTAGCAATTTGTCGTGCACTAGGGAACCCGCATTATTTCATCATCTTCACATGTAACGTTAACTGGCCCGAGATTAAAATACATATGCAATAGTTCCTGGGATTAACACCTGCAGATAGAGCAAACATCGTGGCACGTGTATTTGAACAAAAAGTTCAAGATTTTTGCAGGTTCTTAAAAGAACGTCAACCCTTTGGTTCTGTGGCTGGACGTAAGTGATGTTTATACAATTCTTATCCATATTAAGTAAATTTTAATTTGAATTTTTTTATAGAGTCTTATTTTTTCCTTTTTTTATGTCCTGCTTTCTTCCTTATGTTTTTGTCACTAGCAGTTGTACCTATCATCTATTGCTATTTTCTATTGAATTTTAAAATTTTATCTTTATCTTTTTAGTTTTGTTACACAATTGCTTTCAATAGCTGCGGGCTCCCTCATTGTCACCTTACTTTGGGTAGAAGAACCAAAAAAGACAAGATACAACAGGCTGTGGATGTAGATCAATTATATTTCTGCAGATTGCCAGAGCCAGAATCTGAGCATTTTTTCTAAAGGTACAGGAGTTATTATCAACGATATGTATGGTCCTATGGTCTAGTGGGTCGTTTGATTCTGGAGCAGTTAGAGTTTGTATGACAAGGGGGAAATGTAAAAGAAAAATTCCCTAAAAAGTATGATGAATGATACTTTTTTCAAAACGCTCAATGTTAGCCTCAAAATTTAAGTCGAAAATATGAAAATTCGTTCAAAAACTATGTTAGATCCGGCACACTAAATTAAATACGTGATATAGGCTTGTACGGGGTGAAACGGAATCGGGATCTTATTTGTATCTTAATCGGTCACGTGTATAGGTGTGGTTGAAAGCCCATGTAAACCGAGCCCGGACCCGTAGACATTCACCTAAAAACTTCAACCTTTTAGTTCTTAACTATAAAATACCCCTCTCCAAGGATGTGAGAGGGTGTGGGTTTCTTTGTAACTTTTCATTGCAAGTAATCCTTACCATTTTCTTCATTCTCTCTCTCTCTAGCAATTCTTCTCATTCTCTATTCTTAATTGCTTGTTCTTAATATGAAGTGAAGTGATTTATTGGTTTCCGACATTTGATATCAAGAGCCTCGGGTGGATACGTGATTGATTTAGTGGCTTATAATCTCTTTAAGCTTATTTCGTGGCTTATTGGGAATATAAGCACATGAATTCGTAGTTTGGTTAAGTGTTTGGAAGAAAATCATGTACTTTTGGTCTTCTTGTTCTTCCTAGCTTCTTTCTTAACAAATTCGTAATTTTTTTGGTTTTAGTTTTGACTTTCTTCATTGCGTTTTGTCATAGAAAGTTGTTGTTAGATCGAAAAAGCTTGTACTTTCTTGTTGAGAATCCTTGTAATAGCTTATTTAGGTTAGTGGTTTGCTTATTTCATAAGCTAGTTGGGAGATTTAGGCTTATTTCGCAAAGTTTTTAAAGTTTTGTTTTCTTCGTTGCGTTTGTTAAAAAAGTGATTGCGTTTTGACTAAAGAGGACAAAAAACAAGTACAACTCAAAAGCGACCTTGAAAATGACACTTTGTACTGGTTACGTTTTGTCTCAGAAAGTTGCGTTTTATTAAAACCATTGCGTTTTGGTCCTGCGTTTTGTCTCCTGCGACTTGCCTCATCACTACGTTTTGCTTCTGCGTTTTGCTTAGTTGAAGACCTTCTTGCGTTTTGCCTAGGAGAAACTCTGACCATTTCAATATTTGGTTGCGTTTTGTCTAAAGCCTTCACTTCAACTCCCCGCACATCACACCCCCGCACCCCAAACACTCATAATTTTGTGGAAATTTTTAGTAGACAGTTGGAAATGGAATAGGCTTAATTCTCACAATATGTATCAAGGGTTATAGTGCGCTAGGTAATGTAACTAGTGATTTTTACAAAAGTCCTGCTGAATTTTTTTTAATTTTGGCCATTTTTAAGCACTTTTCATGTTATTTTGTAAAAAAGAAGACAAGTACGTTCTAATTCTCTATCCACCACTTAAATTATACAACGTTCTCGTTGTATAGATAAAACAATTAAATAATAAGGGAAAGATAGAATTAGAACAGAAAACTCCCTGATGTTTTGCTCGTGATAATTCTCCAAGATGCGTTCTTGCGCAAAAAGTGTGTTGACTAGGGATTCAGCATGCCGGATTAAGTTCAAACAAATGTCTCTTTTTTCGCAGCATCTTTCCAATATCTTATTAGTTGTTGTTAGCTCAGATAGGGCTCACTGTATAAGAGATTATAAAAGAATGAATATGACGTGCGCTAAATGTTTGTCATGCCTGCGCTAAAAGAATCATCTATACTGGTTACACGTGAAGAAAGCTCGCAACGTAAACTCAATACAAAATATAATACGAGGATATCAATCTACTGCCGTCATACACTCCAAAAAGCACGTAGGAGTATAGCCGCTGGTGTTCCTTAGTATAGAAACAATTAAATACTGGAAATTAAATATTAAGTTTTTTTTAAAACTGATAACGTCCAGACATCCCTATACGCCGTATCCAGAGGGGTTCGATACGCCGTATAGAGTGTCTGGGAAGACAGACTCGTGCACCAAACAATTAAAATGCAGCAAACAATTAAAATGACCGGGTTGTCTCTCGGGAAGCACTTTTGTTTCAACTGGTCTTTAAGTTCAACCCTTTTTCTTCTCTTTTACTTGGTGCGATGTACGGTCCATCCTTCATCCTTTTTGCGAAAGATGTCATGGTAAATACTTGATACTCTGTTAATAGTTCGTTCCCAAGAGTCACATTCGCGTGTGCATATGGCTAAGAATTCTTCATTATCTCCAATCGTGTATTTGATCACTTCGAATTTGTCCACTCTGCATACTCCTTCGTTGGGCTGTTCATTATTTATATTCTCAGATTGAGGTGCGCCACTTAGATCCATACCACTCGATTTGTAAGTGTTCCTGTTATTTTCATTATGGTTGTTTTTATCCATTTCAAAATAGGGTTTAGGGAATGAGTCTTTAGGAGGGTTCCCGTATTCTTGCTCCTCCCATTCTTCATCGCTTGAAACTTCATCATTCAATAGTCCTTCCTCTTTTCCAATTTCTATCCAGGTATATAATAGTGCGTGTTTAGTCCTCTCGTCCACTTTTTTATGGTCCTTGAACTTTGAGTTTCTCCAAGGTATGAATTCGAGTGGGTCACGACCTTCTTCATCGTCATCGCACATCTTATCGTAATTGCTAGCACATGATAGGGGATAAAATTTCTTGAAAAATTTCTTCACTAACTCTTCCCAGGTGGAAATATTTCCATTCCCCTCGTTCATCCACCATTCTTTTGCGCCCTTTGAAAGTGAGAGAGGGAAGGCTTTCATGCGGAGTTGAAAAGGGTCCACACCGGCTATTTTGACCAAATCTAGTATTTCAAGAACTTTGCCGATATGCCCGATCACATCTTCTTCACACCTTCCGCTGAAAGTATTATTTTGTAGTTTAGTTAATAACTCCTTACTGAATTCGATCTTCACGTTGCTTTCGTTCTTTGGTTCAGCGGGATTTTGTCCTTGAGCATTATTCGGAATAGGTTTAGCCATTGTTCGTCAAACGGTTTCCTGCAATTAAGCACAAATAATCAGTAGGATGTGCCTTTGGGAAAGGGAACACATAAGACAGGAAATCAAAAGCAAAAAATTATTACTATTACTGTATCAGATGACAAATATGCCGTATTCAATTGATGTGAATACGCCGTATAGGTCTGTTGAATACCAGTACGCCGTATTGAGTTCTCATAATACGTTGTATTACATGGAAAACAGATACGCCGTTTAGACTGTGAAACTCAATACGCTGTCCTAATCAGAAGGTTTGATACGTCGTATCCAACTGGTGGATATGGCGTATCAAGTGATCAGTCAAAACAGAATACTATTTAAAAACAATTAAATGCGAGAATTTAAACAAACAATTTTAAACACACAATGCGAATAAATACAAACAGAATTTAAATAATAATATTACACTAAACTAAATTAAATTAATTAATGGTTAGAAATACTGATAAGAATAACGTTTAATTAATTCACTCCCCGGCAGCAGTGCCAAAAACCTGATGTGCTGTCGTGTAGGGTCAATTATTTGATTATCAAGTTTTAAATTTATATTTAGCCGACAAACCTAAAACAACACTTTAACGAGAAGTGTACCCGGTCAAAATGGAGTTTACGGTAAGTAGAGTGTCGAACACTAAGAGTGGAACATTAATCCTATATTCTATCAGTATTTTAATTAGTCTATTTACTGGTTAAACCTATGCTATGTACGTTGTCTAATGATATGGGAGTTTTCAGCCTGAGAGACTGGCACAGGTTTATTGGAAACAAGTATCAATTCAATAGACAATAAACACAAAAGAAGAATATTAGAAGATAGAAAAGCGGTACAAGCCAAATGATAAAAGACTGAATTAGCCATATTAAATCCGGTTCAATGCTGGTTTGTTTGTTTTAGTGCAATGATTTACTTATCTCGAAGCGGCATATCATTCTTAAGACTTAGGCGGGACATCATCCTAAGGCCTAGACACGATTAATCCTGTCATAATTAACGCATCCGCATAAAGCATCCTTTAGTTTAATTATAATCTATCTTAGGGAATCAAAGCAGTGGTGATCCTGTTAAAACCATAGCCCAACGAGACTTTACCCACTTATTGTTTGACAGTGTTTTATATACTGGTAGTCCACTATTCAGATCTTTATCAGTTAATTAAGAGCATGATTGCTGAAACATAAACGGATCACCTTCCGTTCCAACTAAGCTCATAATTCAAAGACAAAGATAGAACGTTATTTGTGATCCTATTGGTCTAGTAATATGAAACACGATATGGAGAGCTATCCTGGTATCTAGATTACTTGGTGCGTATCACTAGATCCAGTTGAATGATAGGTCGCATATTCAAACTTATAAACAAGTATGAGGTGATAAACATAATTAAACAATCAATGATAAATTAAGAAATCGATTTTAAAACAAACCAAACATTGAACTTTCATTAAGATTGCTAATACCTGAGGGTATTAGCCCACAACCATTGTAATTATACAAGCGTAATCAAACAATGAAAATCGAACGATTAAGAGAGTAAAAATTACACGATGTCTTCTATGGATTCGTGATCAATGCTTGACCTTGGTGGCTGATCTTCTCTTCTAAAATTCGTCTTTAATGAGTATGGTATAAAGAATATGATATTGCACACTGAAAACTCATTTTTGAGTCTTCTATTTGTAGTGATACGTCGTATCTGGCTAGGTCGATACGGCATATTGGGCTGGATTACTTAGAGTGCGTGCTTCGTTCTCAATCAATCATTGCTATCTTTCCCAATTTACTTGATTTACTGTATCTTTGAATAGTTATCTTCATGGATATGGCGTATGAAAACATAGAGGATACGCCGTATTGGGAATTGGTCAAACACGTTTTCTTATGAAGTTTAGGCGTTGATACGCTATATCTCTTTTGTTGGATACAACATATTGGTCAGAAATCAGTAATCTTCAAATATCTTTGTTTGAGCTCCAAATTATGCGCCTTTTAGCTTGTCTTCACAAAACACTCCTGAATTACTGCATTTATCAACTTTAAAGCAATTAAGCACCAAATAATGCAATAATTATATAAAAGTGGACAAAAAAGATGGGATAAATGATATAATAAAGTGATAAAATAAAGTGACATCATTTGATGTCATCAAATATCCCCCCACATGAATCCTACTTGTCCTCAAGTAGACTTAGAAAAGTTTTTTTTGTTTATGAAAATGTGTCCCAACCGAAGTTGAGGATTTTTTGTTTAAGCATCGTTTTGTCCTAATCACCAGTACATAAATAAGCTCCTCACAAAAGTATGGAGAAATGAAAACACCAATCACGCAACTAATCTAGGGTGCAACATTTAAATTGTACCATCAATTCTCGTCCCGTGATGTTTCGTATCATAGGCTGGCAAGGATACACATCTCCACCACTAAACTAAGGAGAAACAAGTCAAAAGTAAATCAGAGTAAAGAAGGGCTTAGGGTTGATCATTCAGCATCTTTCACCATAAAGAACCATTACAACAAGGCACTGCATCCGTACATAACACGCGTACCCACAAATAGACATAAACATCCGACACCTCCCTGTTCATGTTTAACCAACTAGATAAGAATTATATACGGTAGGGACTTCAACATCACCAAAAGTCGTCGTCCAACGAGGCAGCTGAGACATGCATACATGACAGTAACACGGAAACAAAACACCATGCTCGTAACAAATCTCGTTCGAGTTAGACACTAAGGTTAGTTGCTAGGAATGGGAATAAATAGGTGTTAAACAAAATTTACTCAACAAATAGATTAAAGCAATAATAAGTAGTTTGCTATAACTTTCCCCCGACCGTTCCATGACAAAGACTTGAACATATAGACAAATGCCTCGATCGTAGAAATGAAAAAGACAACCTAAGTTGGCGTTCCCATAACGCTCAACTTCCCTTACATCCCGATCTTTACATACTTTTACAGAGTAAGTGGTGATATCAGCCACTTTTTACAAGACTTTACATCATTGATTTTTTGTACAACTATCAATGAATCATCGATCCTTCAAGTGATTCCTTTAGAATAAACATCTTGTAAACCGACTATTTTTCTTCCTCTTCTTCTCTCTTTTTTTTGCAATACAACATAAATCTCGGTTTTATTTCAACGTCTTCACTATCATAATTCATCCGGATAATCTTTTCCTTGTATCACTTCTTCTTCGACAAGAGTCATAAACGCGAAGTAGCAAAACTTACGAGCTACTTATTTTTTTCCCATTGCATTGTGGCAAATTTTCACTCTCTAAAAAAAGAGACCCCTACAAGAATAGAAAATTTTTCACTATAGACACAGAAAATACAAAACATTACACAAACAACTAGCAACTTTGATTAGAATAGGTTTAATCACACGGTAAGGCCAAAGGTGCAAAGGTGTAACTAAACATATAATATGGTGTATAAAAAAAAGAAATAGCTCAGCATGTGTTCTAGGGAAGCTTACTCTAAAAATGAAGTAATCAAAGGGTTACACGAGATTAACTAACCAGTATAGTTTTATTTTTATGACATGTAGGCTATTTGGTTTAATCCTAGAAATTTATCAGTTGAACATGTTCTTCCATCTAAATCCATAGTTTTAATCATGGCGATCTCCAGTGATATACCAGGCCAAGTTCTAAAGTCCACTACATCAACAGCACACTCATAATTTTGTGGAATTTTAGTAGACAGTTGGAAACAGAATATGCTTAATTCTTATAATATGTATCAAGGGTTATAGTGCGCTAGGTAATGTAACTAGTGATCTTTACAAAAGTCATGATAAAAAAAATTAAATTTTGACTGTTTTTAAGCACTTTGCATGTTATTTTGTAAGAAAGAAGACAAGTACGTTCTAATTCTCCATCCCCCCACTTAAAATTATACAACGTCCTCGTTGTATAGATAAAATAATTAAATAATAAGGGAAAATAGAATTAGAACAAAAAACTCCCTGATGTTTTGCTCATGATAATTCTCCAAGATGAGTACTTGAGCAAAAAGTATGTTGACTAGGGCTTCAGAATGCCTGGATAAGTTCAACACATGTCTTTTTCAACATATACCATATCATAGTTTTAGCAAGATCTTGTATAACAGATTAGAAGACAAGTGCAAATTCTATCTCGCTACAATGGTACAAGAAAACAATTAAACACACAACTGTACATGGATCAATACGCCATATCCCAAACCCTAAGATATGCCGTATTGTTCCTGTAGAAACAATTAAATATTAGAAATTAAATATTATGTTTTTAAAACTGATAACGTCCAGACATCTCTATACGCCGTATCCAGAGGGGTTCGATACACCGTATAGAGTGTCTGGGAAGACAGACTCGTGCGAAAAACAATTAAAATGTGAATAACAATTAAAATGACCGAGTTGTCTATCGGGAAGCACTTTTGTTTCAGCTGGTCTTTAAGTTTGACCTTTCTCCTCGTCCTTCATTCATTTTCTGGTGTTGTCACGACCCATCCTTCATCAATGAGACATAAAAGTTCTTGATAAGCATCCATGTTATCCTTTGAATGTTTGAGGTATTCAGACTCTTTTATGGTAATGTACTCCTCATCATTATCGAATGAGTACTTCATCATCTCGAATCTCTTGACTTTACAATTCGATGGTTCAGTAATTAGATTATCCTTATGTCCTTGATTTTCTTGAGTACAACCGACGTTGCTTGCTTCATAATCCCTTCAAAATATACGATTGGCGTCAAGATAAGGATTATTGGCCCATTTAATTTTCATGTTCGCATATGGTCCTTGTCTGAAATTTTCCATACGAGTAAATGAGGCGATCTCGTGAGCATTCACTTTCTACCAGCATTCTTGTAGTTTTACCAGTACTTCATATTCCAGCTCGTGGAAGTTTTCAAAGTAGATTTTCAACCATCTACAGAATTTTGTCACCCCGAGAGTCGCCTCTCCCCATGATCCTTCTATTTCAGCCTTGAGTGCTAAGGTTTCATCCTTTAGCTTCCCATCAGTTAGTTCATCATACCACCTGTGATCTTGAAAATAGGTCATGCTTCCTACGCGAACCATTCCTGGAAGTTCCCTACCATTACAGAATCCATCAATATCAGAAGTACATGTGGTCCACGTAGTTTTTCCATTCTTAAAGCGGTATGGTTCACATATATGGTCACATAGTTGGTATGGTACCCTATTTTCTGACCATGGTTCTTCAGCACCCCTTGCTTTGTTATTATTCATCTCTCGTTCATATTCATCGTAAGTTTTGAGATTTGAGATATCATAAGTGAACAGATCGATGTCGATATTTAGGAGGCAGTTGAATTCGTGGAGTGCCTCACATAAAGGTGTATCAAAGTCAAATATGTTTCCTTCTATATTAAAGATTTCGGGAATATTTTCTGTTGCGCTTGGGTTGTCATCCTCCTCAATTTCTTCATCATCGTGATCAGAAAGATGGTGGAATTTCAGAATGAACTTTTCGACCATGTTATCCCAATTAGTGATTGAGCCCATACATTCCCTTGTAAACCATTGATATGCAGCTCCTGCGAGTGAAACAAGGAAAATACTAAGCCTAAATCGGTCTTGAGTCAACCCGTTGATTTTGATTGGCCCAACAATTTTGAGAAATTTATTGATGTGTTCATATGCGTTTTCCCTATCATTCCCATTAAAAGCATCATTGCGTATCTTCACAAAGAATATTCCTTGTATTTCAACGATACATTTCTCGACTATTCTTCCTTCGTTTTCATTGGAGACGAAATTCTTTCGGGTAGCGGTGATGTAGTCGTTTTGTTCCGCCATTGTGGTTTCTTTGTCAACGGTTTCCTGTAATTAAGCATAAATAATCAATAGGATGTGACCTTGGGAAAGGGAACACATAAGACAGGAAATCAAAAGCAAATATTATTACTGTTTACTGTATCAAATGACAAATACGCCGTATTCAATTAGTGTGAATATGCCGTATAGGTCTGTTGAATATCAGTACGCCGTATAGAGCTTACTGAATATGTCGTATTATTGGAGAGCAGATACGCCGTTTAGACAGTAAAACTCAATACGCTGTCCTGATCAGAAGGTTGGATGCGTCATATCTAATTGGTGGATACGGCGAATCAGGTGATCGGTCAGAACAGAATACTATTTAAAAACAATTAAATGCAGGAATTTAAACAAACAATTTAAACACACAATGCGAATAAATACAAACATAATTTAAATAATAAGATTACACTAAAACCTGACTAATTAATGGTTAGAAATAATAATAAGAATAAGGTTTAGTTATTTCACTCCCTGACAACAGCACCAAAAACCTGATGTGCTGTCGTGTAGGGTCAATTATTTGATTATCAAGTTTTA
>BQNB010101489.1:5187-24457 GCA_026074375.1 Tanacetum coccineum | reverse complement strand
ATACTACTTCTCGGTATCATTGCTCTTGTTGATTTTTATACTTATTTATATATTTTATATTTTATTATATATTATATATACTTATAGTGTGAAAACCACCAATCAAAGAGCTTATGCCGCAGGAAATGGTGACAGGAGACCATACGGAGGGCCTAGACCTCTGTGTTCCAAATGTAACTATCACCATGATGGTCCTTGTGCTCCCAAATGCCACAAGTGCAACCGATTTGGTCATTTAGCTCGTGACTGCAAGAATCCCCTAAATGTCAACACTGGGGCTAATCAGAGGGTTTGTTTTGAATGTGGTGCTCAAGGGCATTTCAAGAAGGATTGCCCAAAATTGAAGAACAACAACAACCGGGGTAATCAGGTTGGAAATGCCAAGGCTCAGGCAAAGGTGTATGCCGTGGGCAATGCAGGGGCAAACCCAGACAACAATGTCGTCACGGGTACGTTTCTCCTAAACAACCGATATGCATCTATTTTATTTGATACCGGTGCCGATAGGAGTTTTGTATCTACTGCATTTAGCTCTCGAATTGTTATCACTCCAACTGCATTAGATCATGATTATAATGTCGAACTAGCCGACGGGCGAATTGTTGGGTTAAACACTATTATTCGGGGTTGTACGTTAAACTTCTTAAATCATCCTTTCAACATAGACCTAATGCCCGTAGAACTAGGTAGTTTTGACGTGATAATTGGTATGGATTGGTTGGCAAAGTACCATGCCGTTATTGTCTGTGCGGAAAAGATCGTTCGTATTCCTTTTGGAGACGAAATTTTAATCGTTCGAGGTGACGGAAGCAGCAATAAACACGGGACCCGATTAAACATCATCTCGTCTTTGTGCTAAGGCTCCAGAATATTTATAAAAAAAAAATAAAAACGGAAGCGATGGTAGTATTCTTAGAAAAATATCACCGCAACCAAAGACGTAAGACATGTCAAAGGAGAAACGTCTGATGATGTGCCAGTTGTAAAGAATTTCCTGATGTCCTTTCCTGAGGATTGGGGTTTACACCCACTCGACAAGAAAATGGAGTTTCGAACTCGAGTGGTACCGGGTGCTACACCTGTTAGCCGGGCCTTCCAGATGATTAGCACGTTCGAAATGATGGAACTAGCGGAGCAATGCAGGTACTTAAGGACAAGGCTTCATAAGACCAAGTTCCTCACCCTGGGAGCTCCAGTTTGTTTGTGATGAAGTAAGATGGGTCTTTTAGGTTGTGCAAGTTTACGGGAATTGAACAAATGTCAGTGAAGATCCGATACCTTCTCCCAAGGATCGATGACCTATTAGACCAGTGCAAGGGTCGAGTATTTTATCAAAGATCGATCTGAGGGCAGGGGTTACCACCAGTTGAGGGTTCGAGAGAAGTCCATCCCTGACTGCATTCAGGACTCGATACGAGTCACTTGAATCCAAGTCATGTCTTTCTTGTTTGACTAATGCACGGCCGTTATTGTCATGGCCTTATGAACCGGGTTGTGTAAACCGTATCAGGACAAGTTTGTAATTGTCTCATCGATGACAATTTGATCTACTCCAAAAGTAAGAAGGAACATGAAGAACACCTTAGGCAGATCTTGAAATTGCTTTTTAAAAAGGAAGAATTGTACGCCAAGTTCTCCAAGTGTGAATTCTGGATTTCCAGGGTACAATTCCTCGATCACGTGATTGACTGTCGAAGGTATTCCGTTGGACCACTACCAGTTTGAATCTACAAAAGATTGGGCGTCTCATAATACACCAACAGAGATTCGCTATTTTTGGGCCTTGCGGCTATTATAGAAGATCATTGAAGGGTTTTTCATAAGATCGCCAAGACAATGGACCAAAACTTAACCCCGAAGTGTGTCAAGTTTATTGGGCGATAAACAAGAAGCAGCTTTCATCTGTTGAAACAGAAGCTCGAATGCATGGATATTGCACCAATCCTGGCACTTGCCTAGGGAAGCCGAAGATTTCATCGCATTACTGCGATGCTTCAAAGAAGGGTTTGGGCGCTGTGTTGATGGCAAAGAGCGGAAAAGTGATTCTTATGCATTCATGCCAGTTAAAAATTCAGAGGAAGAAACTATACGACTCATGATTGGAACTTGGTGGCAGTAGTGTTCGCTCTAAAAATTTGGAAGGCACTATCTGTACGGGACTAGTGGCACGGTGTTCAAATGATCACAAAAAGTTTACAAACAATTCTGATCAGAAGGAAATAACATATTACGGCAACGTCGCTGGTTAAGGAGTTGCCTGAAGAGATACAATTGCGACAATTCGTTATCTACCTAAGGGTAAGGCGATGTTGTTTTGTTGATCTCTGAGCAGGAAGGA
This sequence comes from Tanacetum coccineum, assembly GCA_026074375.1. Taxonomy (NCBI): domain Eukaryota; kingdom Viridiplantae; phylum Streptophyta; class Magnoliopsida; order Asterales; family Asteraceae; genus Tanacetum; species Tanacetum coccineum. The sequence goes on along the minus strand of BQNB010101489.1, from coordinate 22,119 downwards.
TCGAGAAACCTCTAAGGGTTTGGGCCTTAGTGATGGGGACTATTGGCTTGGATCTTCCTAAGAAATCTTGAAAGCTCAGACTGAAGCAAGAAAGCCGTGGGAGAAAAAACTCAGAAGGAGGATGTTGGAGGTATATTGGTGAGAGAAATTCATAAGATCCGGGAGAAACTTAGAACTGAAAGTTGGACCCGTACGGATGGATCTTAGTGCTTAATGGCAGGAGTTGGTTACCATGTTATGGGACTAAAGGATGGAACAGGCACGAGTCCACTAGTCTAATAATACTCTATTCAATTCCGGGTTCTGACAAGATTGTTTCCCAGGATATGAAGGAAACTATATTGTGGCCCCATAAGAAAGGCTAATATCGCCTACCTATTGGTTAGCAGTGTTTGACATCTGTGCTAAGGTTCAAGGACCCGACATCAGAGACCCATCGGGTTTTGTTTAGTTACAACCCAAGATTTTCCATCAATGGAAGTGGGACAACATCACGATGGATTTTGTCACGAAGCTTCCTAAGTCGTCACAAGGATATGATACTATTTGGGTGATCGTTGACCGACTTACAAAGTCTGCCATTTTTATGCCAATAAGGGAAACAGATCCTATGGATTATCTGGCAAGAATGTACTAAAGAAAGGCTGTCTCGAAGCTATGAAAATACTGTTTTAATCATCTGTGATCGTGACCCCTTCAGGTTCGCATTCAAATTTATGGAGGTCACTTCAGAATGTCTTTGGGTCATGTCTAGTATGAGTACTGCAAATCATCGCTAACGACAGACAAACTGGATGAGATACCATCAAAGTCTCGAGGTTTGTACGTGTTGCGTAATAATCTTTGGAAATGGTTGGGGTTAAACATTTGCCATTAGTCGAGTTTTCATACAATAACAGTTATCATGCTAGCATTAAGGCTGCACCGTTTGAAGCACTTTATGGTCGAAAGTGTCTTCACTGCTGTGTTTAGGTTGAGTTGGACAAGTTCACTCACTGGTCCAGAATTAGTGCAAGAAACAACAGAGAGGATCATCCAAATTAAACAAAGGATTCAAACCGCTCGCGATCGACAAAAGAGCTACGCTGATTTAAAGCGTAAACCGATGGAATTTCAAGTTGGAGATAAAGTTATGCTTAAAGTTTCACCTTGGAAAGGGGTCGTACGTTTTGGCAAACGGGGGAAGTTAAACCCCAGATATGTCGGACCTTTCAAAGTGTTGAAAAAGGTTGGAACCGTTGCTTACAAGCTTGAGCTTCCTCAAGAGTTGAGCAGGGTCCACAATACGTTTCATGTATCCAACTTGAAGAAATGTTATTCTGATGATCCATTAGTCGTTCCGTTGGAAGGACTGCAAGTAGATGACAAGCTTCATTTTGTTGAAGAGCCTGTAGAAATCATGGATCGCGAAGTCAAACAATTGAGGCGAAGCCGTGTCCCAATTGTCAAGGTTCGATGGAACTCTAGGCGGGGTCCTGAGTTTACATGGGAACGTGAAGATCAATTCAGGAAGAAATATCCACACCTCTTCACCAAGACTGCACCGTCGTCAAGTGCCGTGTGATAAGCCTTGAGGACAAGGCTCATTTAATGTTGGGATATACTATAACACTAGTATGTTTTAGGTCATTGTTCATTGACATTATGTAATTCACAATTTATTTTTAGGGTTTTACGCGTTTGCTCTTAAACCGTAAACGTTAAGTTAAATCGCGTAAACTAAAAATGATCATTCAATGTAAACGGGCATTAAACGATTAAATGTTTACATCAAGCAAGTGTTATATGATTATTATGAGGATAATTAATAACATTGTTCATCTTATTTTTATTGGCTACGTAAAATGCTTACGTTTCGCGATAAAACGCGTTTCGGCATTCCCGGAAGCACCAAAACCTAACTACGCTTAAACGAATACCCACGATTATTATACCAATACTCAAATACTCAATCTAACATCACATTATATGTATATGTGGCCGAATTTTTGAAGGATAGAACCAAGGAGTCACCAAGTTGGTGACTAAGGCCCTAAATATCTAGATATTACAAAGATCATAGGGAACCAACTCTTACACCATGAACCACTTGACTAATTAACCTTGTGCAAGGGTTAGAAAGTGACCATGGTTAGGTTAATTAGATATTTTCACTATAAATAGCATGCATGCACTCTTTCTTTCATAGATACTTAACCAAAAATCACAAAAACTTTCTTTGTCTCTCTTTGAAGCTCACGGCTCAAAACCTCAATAATACCCAATCCATTGCTTGATTTTCTATCATTATACAAGCATACACACATCATATCTAAGGTATTCTAAGAGGATTCATGAGTTGGTTAAACCCATTTGCATGAAGGAATCAAGAAAAGGAAGGAAAGAAGGGTTATACTTGGGAAATTAGGGTTTTCACCTTATATTTCAAAAGCCAGTTGTGTTCACAAGGGTTGTGATTGTTATTCTCATCTCTAATCATCCACACAAGGTTATATATAAAGCTTAATCTATTCATATTTAAGATTTTATGTGTTCATATGCTTTACTTAGCTAAATCACCATTTAGGGTACTTTTGAATATGTAAAATGAATATTTACTTATGTTCATTGTTTTGTGAATCTTTTTTACATGCCATATGATTGCTAATATTGATGTTAAAGGTATGTATAAAGTGTGTTAACATGATGCTTAAGAGTAAACATATATATGAACAAATTTAGGGTTTTCTAAAAAGTCCTAAAAACAAGTTTTAAACACAAATTTGCAAATAAATATCTTAGGGGCTGTTTGTAAATTAGAAATTTCTATATATGTTTTATGATTTTATAAACTACTACATGTCACAAGGATCGGATGGGCGTCATAAGAACTCGAAAAACCGATTATTAATACACGAAGAAGGATACGCTATTTCATTTTACGATAGTTATACTTTTATTTAAAACATTTTTATAAAAAGTACTATTCACCACAGAAACCTAATCTTTTATAATACATCCATATATGATAAACTTTCAATTATGAGAACGTGCTCGAAAGAATCACTAAAAAACGGAGCTTTTAAGAAGAATTAAGATACGACAAACACGGGTTTTTACGTTATTGAAAGTATAAAAAATATATTATAGCTGTTGTGAACAGTAAAAACACACTATCTCATCACAGAATCTTAAAAACTAAAAATGTGATTTTATGATCATCGTTTTATACGAAAGCCAGTGGGGTAAGAAACGCAAGAAACGGCTTAAACGACAAAGTTATGTCATTTTTGCTAAAGCGTAATTATAAAACTTTTTTGACTTTATAATTACGATTTCACTTAAAGATTAGATGGTGATGTAACTATATAGAATATATATGTTATTAGTTATCAAAGTGCTATATTACTAGGGAATTTCATAATGAGGCTTCTTCGGATGGCGTATTGATGAGTTGTTGGATTTACGATTTAAAGTGTCCTAACTCCTCGTACGTCATGTCATGACCTCTTAAATTATGATAGCCGAACGATGTCGTGAGTAACTACTATAGGATTTATATACAGTGTTGTTAGAACAACGGACTATATTAACTAGGTTGCGTTTCAGGCAGTTAGCGTGACGCGTTTTTACTTGGATATTTTTATTATCATGTCTACATTCACTCAGGGAGTTCTATATCATAGCCCCATGTTTTATAATTATTAAATTACAAGTTTTTGGGGTGAGAAACATATGCATGTTTTACAAATTAGACGCAAGTGTACATTTTATCATGATTACGTTTTGCCTAAGTAGCGATAACCCACTATGCCCATGAATCATGAACTGTCAATTACTGGAATGTGAGGGTATGATTTTTAGGAATTAGAACTAATTGGGATTTTGAACCTCACCGTTTGGGTGACCTAGCTATCACTGGAAACGAGTATATCATGCGGATACATGGATGTTAAGGGTTGAACTTCATCACGGGCGTGTTAGGCAAATATTAATATATTGTATTCAATTATGTCGACCTTCGTGTCATGAGCTTTATGGTAAACGTAATTGAATTTTGTGGATGTCTGCATATGTGTGCATTAATTCAATGGGAAGTCTTGCGGTCCTGATATACATGTACAGTTAATCCTAATGAAATTCTCCAACTTATGTTGACGTTTTTAAATGCAATGTTTTCAGGTCATTAAGCACGCGGTGCTCGAAGGATACCTTGGTGTTTATATTATGAAGTCATGCATTAAAGATTTAGTCGCATTACATTTTGTGTATCTGTTATGGGCTGAAAATCTTTATAATAATAACAAGTAAACAAGTAAAGCTTTGGGCTTTTGTAACACATAATTTATTAAATCCAATGTATCCGTTTTAAACGACTTTTTGGTCGTTCTTATATTATCTTATGTTGTTGATCTGAGAAGTAACACGCCCCGGACCCTTATTCCGCTGCGACCCAAATTGGGGGTGTTACAGATACCCTTCACTCTACCATAAGCTTACTATGTACTACCCCCTTCCCTAAATAAGGAAGGGTAGAGGTAAGGGTGAAGGGTGGTGAAACTCATACTCTAATCTAATCTTACCTTTTTTCTCTGTAATCTCTCTCTCTCTTTAGGTTTCACCCAATCTTCTTCTCTCTCTAAATTCTATCTCATCTTATGATTATGATATGGTAATTTTATTTCCTACAATTGGTATCAGAGCCCATGGGATGATTTAGTAGTGTTTTGTGTGTGTTAAAATTAAATTCGTACGTGTGTTTCTCAAACATTGAGCTAAATCGCTTTTCTTAAAAATCGATTTAGGTTCCCATTTGCGATTTAGGCTAAATCATAAATTAGGATTTGTGATTTAAGTGGTTTTATGATTTTCGGGGTTACACATTTGGTTTGATCGATCTAAACAATCGTAAGGACCGGGAAAAGGGTGTGTAACTTAGCATTTTGCAAAAATCAAATCTAAGAATACATTCTTGCGATTTCAAACTCGTATTTTGCGGTTTAGATCGAAGAAATAATTTCTGTGATTTTGAAATTTGCGGAATAGCTATTTGCGAAATAAGATTTTGCGATTTAAACTTTAAAAGTTATTTCGCATTTTCTATTTTTACAAAAAAGCGATTTAGAAATTTTTTCAAGAATAGCTTTTGCGATTTAAAATCTGGTCTGATTTGCGATTTACGTTTGGAAAACCGATTTAAGTGTTAACTCTAATTTGCGATATAGGGTTAAACTTCAAAAAGTTATTTAAGTGTTAAATTTTACGATTTAAGTGTAAATTTCAAAAAGCGATTTAAGTGTTTCTTTGAATTTGCGATTTAAGTGTTACTTTCAAAATGCGATTTAAGTTTTTGAACGAAAAAGCGATTTAACTCTTAAAAACGATTTAGGTTCCAGTTTGTGATTTAGATAGAGAGTTTGTTATTTAACTTACATCACTTTACTGTGGACATTTGAGACTACAAAGATCGAGACTTTACGGACATAAAGAATTTTAAACATCAAAAGCAACATAATTTATCACTTAATCACTTAAACAAATAATAAAAACACAACATAACACTTCCTAATCATTGTATCGATCATTAAAAATACCATTTCATAATTAATCAATTTAAAATGGCAACAATGGCTGAAAATGTGATTGCTACAGGTGTTGAAAACTAACCCCCAATGCTTGAGAAAGGCATGTATGATAGTTGGAAGACTCGTTTATGGCTTTATATAAAAGGGAAGGAGAATGTAGAAATGTTGATTGATTCCATAGTTAACGGACCGTTTAAACTGAAGGAAGAGATCACATTTTCAGGTGTTAATGGCGATGCAGATGAAAAACGTCCACAAACAATAGCAGATCTTTCTCCTACAGAAAAGATACGATACGAATGTGACATCAAGGATACCAACATCATTCTTCTCGGGCTACCAGTCGACATATACACTCTTATCAACCACTTTTAAACTGTAAAAGTGACGAGGTGTCATTTTATATACTATTTTGGGGTCATTTAACCCTTTAAATCATGTAAATATGCCCAGATTACGTGCTTAATCATTTGTTTTTAGGTTTTTAGCACTTGGATGACTTTTAGAGAAAATACACGTGACTTGGGCTCATTTGGAGAAGAAACAGACAAGATTATGGACCTACACCATATCTCATGAAGATATATGCAAACAATGGCTAGAGAATGCATCGCAACCATAAAGCGACGCCGTCGGGATCTATATAGTGAAGGCGTCAGGAATATCACGACGGCGTCAGGACGTGGCCGACCTAAATAAACCCTAGAAGATTTTTTGACACGAGATTGAGATGATCATTTCACTTGCGAGTGAAGTACCAGATATTGTTTTGGTCATAACTCCTTCATATGAACTCAGATTTCGACGATTCAAAAGCCCATGCTATCGCAGTGAGAAAATCTACAACTAAGCATAAAATGACGCTGCGACGGCGTCGTGAATGTTGGCAACGGTGTCGGGAAGGTCAGTTTAGGGTTTGCCTATAAATACAACCAATAACTTCTTTTTTATCAAGCCCCAAACCCTAGGGTCGACTAAAGGGTTTGGGTAGGTGTTTTTCTAGCAACTTAGAGAGTCTAATTCAATCCATAAACATCTTGTCTAGGTAATTTAGCTCACACTAGGTTAACTATTGAACTGGCTGACAAAACAATTAAACATCTAAGGGGTATCGCTGAAAATGTGCTAGTTAGAATTGGTAAATTTATTTTTCCTATAGATTTTATTATCTTGGACATACCCGAGGTTGACAATGTCCCTTTGATCCTCGAACGACCATTCTTATCTACCGCTTATGCCAAGATAGATGTTTTCAAAAGAAAAATTACTTTAAGGGTTCGGGAAGAGAAACTTGTTTTCAAAAGTATTAAACCAGCTACTAGCATAATTAAAAGGGTCTATATGGTGAAAGAAAGAACGGATCTTGATTCAAAAACTGAGTTTATAGGAGAGGCTATTAATGAATCATTCGACCCACTCTATGGTAATTATATTGAATTAAATAATTTGGATATGCCTCTAGAACCTAGAGTGAATCAAGATGATTTTAAACCAACCCTTGATTTTATCAATGAGCCTTCTTATAAGAGTTGTTACGAAATGAAACTTTCTTGTATGATTGGGTATAGACATGTTAATGTTAATTTTCTCCCTTCTTTGTCTATTAATATCATGACTAAATATTTTTATAATTCTGGTATGTGCTTAGTTACACATACCTTTTACCTATTAAAACAAGCTAAAATGACCAATAATAACCAAAAACGAACATAAAATGCCGAATATATGCTTGTTTTGCTTTATATACTGTGTAGGTATTGGATATTCACTAAAGGACACAAAATCAAGCCAAAAGCACAAAACCGGGCATAAGAATAGAAAAGCGTGAAAAAGTCAAAGTCAAAGTCAACAAGTCAATGACGAAGACAAAACCAAAGAAATCTTATTGGACCAACTCGTACCCTACTTAATGGGCCGGATCAGCCCAAGAATGATTATTTATTAATTACAAAGCCCAAATCCTATTTAACTTAAATCTGGTCCAAACTTAATAAACCAAGCCCAACAAAAGCCCAACCATAAACCCATTTAAACTGTTTACACAGTTAGCCCCTACAATACTTAACCCTTTGCACCCTTAGTCCTCAAACCCCTAACCCCGTTAACCTGTAAACCCAAAACCCATTTCCCGCCAAACAAAACTATTCATCTTTCACTTTCATAAACCCTGCAAAACCTCTTCCCCAAAACCCCTTTAACCCTACAGCACATGGCTTCACAAACAGCCAAGGATGCCACCTTGGTAATCCTATGAGTTCCCATTGGTTGAGACTTGAAGACAAAAATCAAGGGTTGTGATCACCCCCTTGAAGACCAAGCAAATTGGAGGGCTTGGATGAGATTTTGTAGCCACTCACAGAAGAAACACACCTCAAGGATTTGATATTCCTCAATTCGGCTTTAAATAGTGTATGTTTTTTCACACATGGGTGTATCTAGTGTAGAAATAGTTTTAGGAGTAGTGTAGCCTTGTTTTTACTTATTTTACTGCTTATTTTACTTTAACTTGTACTTTCCTTTCAAGCATTGTAATCTTTTAATGTTTAATGAAAATTTCAGTTTTTAAGGATTTATGTTAACTTGTTTTACTCTTATGCTTTTTATGTTAAAAACTGTTTCCAAGTCAAATTTTTATAAGCTCTTTAAGTTCTTATAAGTCACTAAGTTTTCTGTTTCATACACTCAAAATTTTGGTTTGAGCTTAATGGATGATAAGCTAGCAATGGATGAGCTTATGGGTTTGGATTCAGCTTATTGACAACAAGCTGAATCCCAAGAGCTTTTAGGTTCTTCAGTGAAAGCTTATGGAGGCAGGTTATTCCATTTTCCTTAATATGCTTTCAAACTGCCTAAATCTGTTTTGCTTATTTATTTGCTTATGACTGCTTTTTACTGCTTATTATTGCTTATTTATGTTGTTTTATGCTTATTTATGCTTGCTTATTACTTATATGTCATTTAGTTAGGTTTTAAGTTAAAAACTGTCTCATTTAGCTTCAAAATTGCATAATCTAGTTTTCTTATTCAATTGCTTATTTGTGTGTTCTAATTGCTTTATTGTGCTTATCTTACCTTATGCTTAGTCTGTTTTTAGTTTTCATAAGCTTTCTAAGTCTGTTTGTAGCTTAAATTGGATTTTCATTTTCTTAAGGGTACTGCTTGGTGTCTTTTGACCTTTAAGTCAATTTTGAAAAGCTTAATTTAAGCCTATAAGTTAGTTTACTTAAGTTTTCAAAGTTTAAAAATCATTTTTGAGGTTTTTAGTAGTCATACCTTGAATCTATGGTATTTTTAGCTTATCTGCTTAAAATTTCTATTAAGTGTTTCTTATTGTGTTTTCATGCTTGATTTGGGGTGTTTAAATGCCGTAGTAAAGAGTTGGACAAGTATGCTTTAGTTTAGTAGTTTTTGTTAAAAACTGTCAAAGTAGTTTTCTTTTAGTTTCAAAGTTTTAAAAAGCCCTTTTTTCAATCATAGATTCAGATAAGTTAAAGTTAGATTTAGAATTTGAAATTTCTTGCACAAGCTCCTTAGGTGTCAAGCTCAATCTGTTTTAGCTTAAATATTAGTTTATAGCTTATTTGATTAGCTTAAAGTAGGCCTGTACTTTGCGTTTTGTCTTTTATTCAAAACTTGAAAAAACCAAAAAGATAGGATTTTACTGTAAACAACTTTTTCATAAGCCCTTTTCACAGCATATTTGATTTTCAAAATGTTTTCTGATTGATGATTTAGATAGCTTATTGTATAAGCTTTACAGTGCTATACGTCCTAAAGCTTATGGATCATTTACTAGCTTAAAATTAAGCTAGAAAAGTCCCTTTTTGGCTGTTTGGTTACTGGTTTTGAGAAATAAGCTCACTTGCTTTTCTGAGCTCATGGCTTATTGAATTTGCTTATCTTGTGTTTCATCTTGCTTATTAGGTTAGGTTTTAAGTTCTATTAGCTTATTTAGCTTAGGGTAGAGCTTATTCAAGCTTATTAGCTTTTTCAGTTTAGAATTTTAAGTTTGAAAAGCCTTGTAAGTGAATCTGTCATTTTAAGCTTAGTTTAGCTCGTTTTATTTGCTTATTTTTTATCCTTAGTGCTTTTTTGGGTGTAGGTGATAAGATGTCATAAGCTCATTTTCTTTTCATTAGCTTATTAAGTCTAAAAAAGGCCAACAGTTTAGCCCCTTTAAGTCTTAGTTTAGAATGGCAAAGCTGTTAACTTTATTCAGCTTATTTTTAGCTTATTTTAGGTTTTTATAAAAAGTCATTTCACAAAAAGTTTTTATTTTAGTTGTATTAAGCTTTTTCAAAAAGAAATTTCAAAAAAATAAAAAACTAGGGAAATTGGGAAGTCATGGGTGAGCAAGGCTCGAACCCGTGACCTCCACAACCTCAACCTAGTTCTTACACACACACCACATAACCAACTGCCCTGGGGTCTTTTTCATTTATGGTTTGTGTTATTAAATACTTATAGTATGTTTACAGTTTATGCTTATTCGGCCTTATTAGCTTATTTTCTGCTTATTAGTTAAGCCAAATTTCAAGCTTATATTTTTCATAGGATCTCCATAGTTCAAAGGACTTTTCGTGATTTTTCTGGATTTTTATAAATTAGTTTACTATTTTTAATATTTTATTTTGAGTAAATCTGTTTTTAATTCATAATAAATAAAATAAAAGTCAGAAAAATATTATTCTTTTTTTTAAATTTTCTTTTGTCATTTAGGACTGTTAAAAATTAAATTTGCATTTGTAGGGTTAAAATTGTAGAATTTAGGTTTTTAAGTCGCGTTTTTAATTCTCGTTAACGTTTTTCGTTTAAGCCCTTAATTGCTTTCGTTTTTAGTTTGCCTTTACTTGTTTTTGCATTTTATTTATAGAAATAGAAAACCAAATCAACTTGTGATATTCAAGCATTGTTTCACAAACCGAATCTCGATTCTCAATTCACACCTCGTTTGGAAACGACCCGGGAAGGTTTTTTTTGGGGATTTACTTTGGATAAAAGTGAATATCTTTTAAAAAGCCTTACGGAATACTTACTCTCTCTGATTATTTGATATTTAGTTATATATATTACTTATATATTATATACTAAAGAAATCAAATCAATATTTGGTGCCGCTGCCGGGGAGGTGTGTGCGATTATCAAGTTTACGTTTGAAGACCCTTCCCCATGAAGTTATCGCTTTCATTTGTGAATATTTTCAAGTAATCAAAAATACCAAAAAAAAATTTAAAAACAACAAAATCAACCGTTGTGTCACTGGTGATTTCGGCTCACCTTAAGATTACAAACTATAAGAGAGGTCTAAGGAGGGTCGATCCTACGAACTTCGACTTGAAAGGAGAAGGTTTTTAAAACGTTTCGCGCTTATCCGCTCCTCCGCTTCTTTGTGCGTTTTCTAGAGAGCTACCGGGCACCTTTGACTTTCGGTCTCAAAAATATTCTTCTTTATCTCAAATTGTTTAATTCTAATGTCGTCATACCTCCATTCTGAGTGTGTTACTTGTGGAAGAACGTTTGATAGCACATTTTGTCAACAATGTTATTGCTATCGGTGTGGAAATACTCTTATAAATGGATTTTTGTTCGGAATGCAATTCATACGTTAATTCGAATTCTTTCAACAATTCTCCAAATTTTTATACCCACCTCCACAACCCTCGACATACTCTTGTGAGTTATGTGGAAACGATCTTCACTACGGTTCTGATTGTCTATCACAATTCCCGCTTGTCTATGAGTCAGAACCATGCTACAATCAAAACTATGGTGATAATTGTTACCCACAAAATTCACAAAGTTACCCACAACAATATCTTTGTTGTGAAAACTGTGGGGGTCTTCATGAGACTTTTTAGTGTCAACCGTTGAACCAAAATTATTATGATCCTAATATTTGCTATAATTTTAATTCTCCTGGTTTTGACCAATATCAACCCCCGCAGTTTCCCGTCATTCATCAACCTCCTCATGCAACGAGTACCGAAATGTTGCAAGCTAGAGAAAACCTAATGAAATCTATACAAACCTTTTTAAAGAAGTTTGATCGTATATCTTTTAGAGAAACGCCAAAGGTTTTATTGCTAGCTTGGGAGAAATTTTTTAAAATTAAGCATGCTTGTAGAGAAAAGCAACATCAACAAGAGGATTTACAAGAATTGTTTCATAAACTTCTTAAAGATTTGCAAATTATAAGTGAGGAGCTGGCCGATTATATTAATATTCTGAACTGGAATTGTCCTGCCTTATACGAAGATGATGACGAGGAGTATACTATTGCAATCACACCTGTCTTACCAACCGAGGAGCCCGATAACTCTCTAAGTATGGGGGACGAGCATCTTAGCACTATTCTGGAAACGGAATCAGACGAATTAATAAAGTCTAGTGTTGAGAACCTTGTCACAATCCCAAGTGAGTCCGAGGATTTTTTTCGATATCGAAAGTGAGCGTGATGTGCCTGTTTGTGATAATTTTACGACTTTCTCAAATCTTCTCTTTGATTCTCACGACGATTTTTCCTCTAGTGACAACGAGTCATTTTCTGATGAGGACGTTCCGAAGGAAATTTATTCGAACCCTCTTTTTGATGAAGAAATCATTTCTACTAAGATAGATCCGCATCACTTTAATGCTGAGTCTGATCTTATAGAATCTTTGCTTAATCAAGATACTTCGATTATTTCTTTTCCTAAGATCGATTCTCTTCTCGATGAGTTCTCCGGTGAACTCGCTCATATTGATTTAATTCCACCATGAATTAATGAAGCCTACTTTGATCCTGAGGAAGAAATTCGTCTTGTTGAGAAATTGTTGTATGATAATTCATCTCCTCGACCCCCGGAAGAATTTAATTCTGAAAATTCTGATGCTATAATCGAATCTTTCTCTCCATCTCCTATCCCCGTTGAGGATAGTGACTCTCTTATGGAGGAGATCGATTTATTTCTTACTCCGGATGACTCGATGCCACCGGGCATTGAGAATGATGACTATGACTCTGAAGGGGATATCCTTTTCCTTGAAGAATTGCTTAGCAATGATTCCCCTTCACTTCCTGTAAATGAGTCATTTCATTTTGATGTTCCATCATCCCCTCGTCCTCCTGCAAAACCACCGGATGATGATGAAATTGAGCCCGATACGGGAGTTTTGACTGCCAAAGTGGTGGGTGATATTTCTGAACTTTATGTTCATGTGCCTAATGTTTTACCCACCCTTACCAACCTTTCTCCAATGTTTGACACTTTGCTTCCATTTTCATCCGAAAATGACGACAAAGTTTTCAATCCTGGAATTCTTGCTTCTAATGAGGAGAAATCTCCTCATCTCTTATCTCATCGGGGCTTTAATCCTTCAAAGATCATTTCTGATTTTTCTAAAAGCCCGATGATGATTTCTGGAGGGGACATTCCTATCTTGGATGTTCCGTTTCTCCATTTCTATCCTCCTTGACCAACTCAAGTATGGGGGATCGAGTCAGGCTCAAGACTCGGTTAACAAAAATAAGCGCTTCGTGGGTGGCAACCCATGCTTATCCTTATATAATTATATAGTAGTAATGAATAAGTGTGTTGTGAGGAGGCTCGCCTCTTCTTTTCTCGTGTTTTGTGGTTTTTGTTGTATGTCCAGGATTGCCCCTAATTATAAAGCCTCTCGTGTAACACCCCCAAAATCTGATATGCAGCGGAATGGTAACCTTGGGGTGCTACGTCAAAGTACAACAATCAAGATATAGGAAACGACCTTAAATGGACGTTTTAAACAAGATCATTCGATGCATTATAACAAAATCAGAGTTCATACATTAGGTCCCATATGTTTTGAAAAGAAAAGTCATAGACATACTACATACGTTCTTTAAACAAAAGATTTATAATCCCAAAAGACGACATAAGTTTTCATAGATAAAAGTTGCATCGAATTTAAATAAAACACAGAATCCATCTTCATAGATATCCATCACGGCTCCCATCCAAGCTTATATCTGAGGACCTGAAATTAAACACGCTAAAAGTCAACACAAAGGTTGAGTGAATCCATAGGTTTATAAGTAAAAGAGTAAAAAGAGACGGACCACAAGATTTTTAGGTAACTAGTAGACTATGAAACCAAAAAAAAAAAGGTTTTATCAGTAGTCCAAAAACATTGTATTAAGGCACTACAGCTCATGACCCCGAAGCCTTAAACTAAGATGTTGCCCCAACAAGAATATAGATGCATGCCAACAACCGCACTTGTCCTCTCATGTAAATGTCATCCATGATCAAACTAGTGACCCAAGTAAGGTGGGGATTGTCAGGCCGATAGATCTAATCCACAACACTAGCGCTCACTACAATATGAAATTAACGGCTCATGATAAAAGAGGACCTTCACAGCGGCAAGAAGGTAACTTAGGCATTAATAAATCAGGCAGTAATCTGATAGCAATTACACTTTGAAAACACGTTGGTCCGAGTAAAACAAGCATGTATGGCACTAAGGGGGGGGGGGGGGGGGGGGGGGGGGGGGGCCGTAAGTATGTAAAACAAGTAATAGAAATGGGGGCTATGAACGCCACCTTATAAAGTGAATAGATGAAAATAATCGGTAAATGTGCAGAAAAACGTATCACACGGAAATATCCGAAAGCAACCTAAGTAAATAATGTCGTTCTTTTCAGTACTCAAGTACTTTGACTTAAACAACTATCATAATACATATCCTATATAGTTAATTCATCATACTATCATTCATATCGGGCTAACATATTAAGAGGTCATGAAACATGACGTTACAGGATCTAGTATACTTTAATCGTACATCGCAACAACCTCGTCGATACGCCCATCCTAAAGCCTCATTATGAAATTCCATAGTATATGCACTTTGATAACTAATAACATATATAATTTCTATATACTACATCACCACTAATCGTTTTAAGTGAACATTATATTTATAAAGTTATAAACGTTTAAAATAACCCTTAAACAAAAAACGCTAAAAATGCACGTTTTCCAGGTCTGTTTTGTATGTTTCTTGCGCCCACGTCTCGGTACAAAACATGAATCAAAATAAACATTTTTAGGTTTTGAGTCCCACTGATGACAGTACTTTTTACGTGTTCACATCAGATCACGATATTTATTTTATATAAGTTTAATAGTCGTAATACCCGTAAAGTCGTATCTATTATCGTATATAGCTAACCGTTTTTTAGCGATTCTTTTCGAGCACGTTCTTGTAATTGAGTTTTATCATATTATTCATGTTTTCAAAGTATAAGTTTATCTGCCATGAATAGTACCTTTTTATTAAAAATAGTTTATAAAGAGTATTAACTATCGTGTAAACTTGTAACTGCGTATCTTCTTCGTTTATTAATCGGTTTTATATTTTTTGAGTTCTTTATGACCCCACGATCCTTGTGACATGTAGTATTTTATAAAATCATAAAATATATATGTAAATTTTGAACTCCAAACAGCCCTTTTAGATATTTTTTTCAAAATGTGTTTAAAACTTGTTTTTAGGACTTTTTAATGCTTCTACCGAAATTTGTTACTAATCCATTAGACCCTAAGATTTATTGTATTATACTCCTAGGGTTCTAGTATATGATTAATCCAAAATTATCCAAAATTATAAAATTTACAAGTAAAATAAGATGTCCTAGATGTGATTAATTCTAACATATGACATATATAGTGCATAAAATTATGAAAGTAAAGAACAAAAGGGTTTTAGATAACTTAGAGTGATAAATCTGATACCCAAAACACATCTAAAACCCTTGTTTAGGATTGTAACCCCAAGCTGCAATACATTGATTTCCTAAACCACTAACTTTGCATATTCTTGCTAACACTTGTAAAGGATTAACCAAGCCTTCAGATCTTCTAGGACAATCTATAATATGATGTAGGTATGTATTTAAATGTGTTATATAAAATTTGATATGGATTTGGTTGGTTTGGGGTGTTATGTCCGTAGCAAAGAGAGGGAGGAGAGGGAGAGATTTGTGATTAAATTTGTAAAGAAATGTAAGAGGTTATGATTTTGTAGGACTAGGTTAGGGGTAAATATAAGGGGTTAACGAGGGTTAATGAACTCAGTATAAGTGCTTAACTCGGTAAGGTTAAGTACAATATCTAAAAAAAAAATTGCTATTTTTAGATAAATATCAATAAATATCTAGGTTTTTAAATGTGTATAAGTGATTCCGGGTAATTCTTAAACGTATTATAAATTGCGAAACGTAAACATCTTACTCCACCAATAAAAATAAAATATAAAAAGTTAAATATTACTTCATTATAAAATAATATTTGCTTGCTTGACGAAAACTTTAATTTCGTTTGGTGTCCATATGCTAAACATGTCTATACATTCTCTTCATGTTTTAGTGATTACAAACATGTTATTTATAACACATAACGTAAAGTGCTTAAGTTACTTGTGATCACAAATCATCAATGCATTCATACCACAACATCTCTCGACATCTCAAGTCTGCTTCATCAAAGTTTTCACCCGATGTAAATCACTTAAGGTATGAATAAATAAATGCTTAATTTATTTTATGATCAAAGGAATTTTTATTTAACCTCACATTTTTTTTATAAAAATGTCACAAATATTTTTATAACTTTTACAAAACATTTTTAGATTTAAAATAAATGTTTTATTTAAATAAATATTTTGAATTCAAATTTTCTACCTAAAAACGGATAGAAATGTTCCAGAAAACACCTCCTCCAAAAAAGAGAGCGTCCAGCTGGGCGGCCCCCTTAATTATAAGAGCGGACCCCTTAATTATTAAGGGGACCGGCCAGACAAAAAAATCTCCTCAACTTGCCTATAAATACCGGACTATTCCCTACTGATTTTCTAATATTTTTTTTCCACCTTTTCTTTCTTTCGCAAATAAGTTTATACATCTCACACATATTCTAAAGACCTTTGATCATGTAATCATAAGCATTTGTTTCCAAGTGATTCAAGCTTATTCCTCCAACCGCAAGAGAAGAACTCTCGTTATCATCAAGATACGAAGTTGTGTAGTTTAGTTAGTGCATTCGTGACATGTCTTACATTCACAATGTATAGATCGAGTCTATGTATTCCAAACTTGTGTAATAGTTAGATCATGGTGATCATGGTGTGTATAGTTGTTAGATCGTGGTGATCATAAGAAGTATAGTTAAATCGGGGTGATCTTAGTAAGTAGTGTTAGATTGGTGTTATCGTAGTGGTGTCTAGGTGAAGTAAAGCTGTGAATCGTAGTGAAGAAGTAGTGAAGTGATTACTAATATAATAGCATATATATATATATATATATATATATATATATATATATATATATATATATATATATATATAT
>BQNB010101488.1:8751-20872 GCA_026074375.1 Tanacetum coccineum | reverse complement strand
TTGATTTACCCTGGATGGTGAAACGGGGAAGAAAGGTGAACAGTAACTGGTTCGCGCCCTTTCTTTGACAGTTAAAACTGTTAAACTTTGGTGAGTTTGCACATTTGGTCCTTCTCTTTCTTTTCTCTCTTTCTAGTTATAAATAACTTTCGGGATTTGCAAGATTAGCCCTTGGAGTTGTTATAAAAGGACACGGGCTAGGGTTTTGGGATTTGTTGACTTTTATTGACCATTTTTGACTGGATTTGACTGAGGCTTGACTGATTTTGACTGAGGCTTGACTTCTTTGGCTTCTTTTTGAACTCTTCTGATTCTCGTGTCCGTGCTTGCCCGTTTTTTGACTGTTTTCTTGCAATTTTTGACTTATCCATACCTGCACACACAAAACACAAATACAAGCATATTTTTGCTATTTTTGGTCTGTTTTGGGTTTAATTGGGTTACTTTAGGTATAAACGGATATGTGTATTTTACACTTATCAAGTCCTATTAAAAGGTTGCCATATGCCCAACAACCTGTAGAAGTGTAGGCTGCTCGCCTTGGGGTTTTTTGACTACGTAGAACCCTCGGTTGTCCTGAAATGAATTCAGCCGTGCGATATGGTAAGTTTATGAGGGAGAAGCCAACACTGTGTATGATATTTTAAGAAGAACACTGGTTTCAGGTCCCATGTGTAAACTGATTACCTGGCATCCTCAATTCTGAATGGCGAGATGGTTGCCTGGACGTCAAAGCCATGATGTTCTATTTTATAGTAGCTTCAGTGTTCGCTTCGACTGCTAGTGTGGGTGAAGAATGGAAATCTATATTAAATGTATGTATTTAGTTTGTTGAAAGTGATTTTTTGTTTTTTTAACAGAAATAATTTTAAAGCTATGTTTGCAGTTACCTGCACATGTTGCACCTATGTTTGCAATCTTTAGACCACAGAAGCTCTGGACCTTCCCATCCTGCTGAATAATTGTATTAAAGTGAACGAAGAGAGATTTGTGAAGTATGTTTGCAAGTGATGGGTTATTAGCTGGCTTGTCCTATGGTTCTGTAACATAGACATAGTAGCATTGCAATCAGAGGCCTGATTTAAGTGTATTAGGAAATATTAAGTTAAAGCTTACCTTTACTCATGGTTGATTGTAGAATTCGATTTAACTTTCTTGAGAATTAGGCAAGGAAGCTTTTTTAAGCATCTGAGAAGATGAAGATTAAAAATATTTAATAGGCATTCTTTTCAAATTCTTTGTTTGAGTTACCACATTTATTGTACTAATGTGAGTAAATTTGTGATTTTCATCAGTTACTTTTTACATGGATACCTTCTGATTTTCTTGGTTGTTTAAATTTTAATTCTGTTTTACTTTTTCATATCACACATACATCTATACTCTTGCAGTTAAGTTTTTGATCATGGATGCTTTCTTCATATTGGATAAGTTAACTAAGGTTGCTGGTTCCCATCGTCTGCAAGATAAGATGAAGATTGTGTTTACTCAAACACATAGTGAAGATGAATGTTTTATCGGGATAATGCGTGATCTCTGTTGTGGCCTTAGGTTAAGTTTGAGTAAGAATTAGAGGTTGATAGCCAAGTTAGAGGCGTTGGGACAGCGTACAGATGCAGTCAGGTCTTTGGGTTACCTAAGGGAGATGGTTGGCCATGATTCTGAGACGCTTGGAGTTTTAGAGCAACTGTTGGCTCAGGCTGAGGTTGGTTGGAGTTTGAAGGCTGGTTATGCAGAAGACATGGACAAAACCGAGTAGGGTTTCATAGTTACTGGTGTTTTGTTAGGTTTATGAATAAGTAACAGTATTGTTTTTAAATGTTATGATGTTAACATTTGAAATAATCCTAT
This sequence comes from Tanacetum coccineum, assembly GCA_026074375.1. NCBI lineage: Eukaryota > Viridiplantae > Streptophyta > Magnoliopsida > Asterales > Asteraceae > Tanacetum > Tanacetum coccineum. The sequence goes on along the minus strand of BQNB010101488.1, from coordinate 19,021 downwards.
AATGGTTTCACTGCAATGAATGATAACATTTCATTATTGTGTTTACATATGCTGATGCGCTATATAAAATTCTATTCATGTTTGTGATTGATATGCCAGTTAATGGGTGTTTGCATTTCGTTCATGTTATATCTGAAGTGGTATTGTTTAAGCTGGATTTTCCAAAAAAATGGTGACTGTGTTGCAATTGTCTACGTGGTAGGTACTTGTGTATGTTGGTATGAGCTAATTTAGTAGCCCATATGCAAGCTGGGTTCAATTTTAGCCTTAACGGTAATGAGTTTTATTCTTGCAACGTCAGCATTCTTTGTTTTTTTTTCTTTAGAGTTTTGAGTTTTATTACTCGGAGTTGTCATGGAACGAACGTCAAGGCATATAAACGTATGCTAAGTTTTGAAATATAATGCATACTGGAATAGACATAGAAAGAAGGAGTTCTCCGTTGTTTATACACATCAAAATTTGTTTATATTATATAAACGGGTTCCGATTATACATCGCAAAAAAAAGACTACACTGGTTATGAACTTTAGGGGTAATTGTAGTTACTTAAACGAAAATAATGTGAAAATAGTTTTAAAAACTCAAAACCCGCTTTACAACCTTTCTAATAAGGGGTTTCATTTCAGTATTTTGTTTTACCGAGTTCACTTGAGACACAAGACTCGCCCTTTTAGAGAAAATTCAAAAATGATTATTAGGGATTATGGGGTTCAATCAAATTTCAGACGAGCCAATTATGGATACTAAACAACAATTCAAGAAGGTTTTTTCAGGTATGCCTTATAATTAGATTTGAGTAAGATGTCCTTCATTGTTTTTCTAATTGATCAAATGGTTTCCTCTGAATCTTATTTTGCGGGGTGTTTGGCACAGGGGGTATTCTTTGTTCGGGTTAAGGCATTTTAACTACTGATGCAAACCGATTATAGACTAATTATTCTTCTGCACATGTTTCAAAGATACTTCATTCATTTTGAGTAATACATCTTACTTCATTCGTGAGCATGTTACTTGAAATAACGCCATCAGGCGAAACATGTTACATATGGCTGAAAAGATAGTTACTTATCAAAAGGGATTCTTGTTCACTGTATACAGGTGTAGTGGTTAGGCGTGGAACAACCTTATGCAGGTTTTGGGGGGTTTTTGTTTACTTACCTTAGGAAATGTTTATGCCTGGATGGAACCAACCATTGTCTGCACACATTGGCATGCAGATCTATCAAACAAACTTGTTTAGTGTATCTATCTTTTGTTTTAGTATATCATATGTTTTTGGCGTATGTCATATACCAAGGGTGGTTGAAAACTGGAATAGTAAAGAGAACACATATAGGAATAAAACTCAACTGGATGCATTCATTTAAAACACCTACAAATGGTTGATCTCCTAAGCAACCTTAGCATTAAATCCATAAAATTTGAAAAACAAACAAAGTCTTGTGATGCTTAACGCATCAAAGTACACTGTCTTATTAAGAGTTGGGTATTTTTTATTCTGCCTCATCCTAACGGATTTCTCGTTGCTTATGTAGTCTCTAGGACCCGCTCTGCCTACTCAAATTCTGACACACGTTGCTTTTTCTTCCCCCTGGCTCGACCTGGCAACGAATCTGCATCCGAATCTTTAAGATCTTGCCTGAAATAAGCTCATGAAACCAAACTAGTTACGTATGTCAAACAAAAAAGAGAGTGCATGATAAAAAGGTATCAACTTTCAAGGTATACAATTGTAGTTGTTCGATTTAAGACTGACCTTATGGGTGTTTTCCCTTCACATGGTTTTAAAGGAGTTGACACGGATGGCTGTTTGCACAATCTCTTTCCTAAAGACCGTAGAGCATCAGGTACTGCATCTATAGTGCTTGAACCTGCACTCTCCACAACTGCCTCTGGGGGAATTAGGTTCTAACAGATGAAGCTTTTGAAGGTTCCATGTTCATAGTACGTATGAGATTTCAATTCAAAGGTGCGAGTAGTGCCTATGATATTTGCTAGCGCGGCCGGCAAAAGCTGATGTGTCATCTAAATACTGTAAAACAAATCTGGTTGTTAAAAGCGTCTGTAAGACCGGCCTAAATGGTGAAAATGCATATAACTGTCAAAGATTTACCTCTTCGTCGGACTGCATAAGTGAGTCTGCTGAGCACTTAACCAATTCAGAGGCCGTCTCATCGAACATAACCACTACCACATGCGCTGCCGCATTGGAAATCCCTAACTCTAGCCTATAGCTACCAATCGAGATCAACATGTGTGATGGTCAACATCATCCTGGGTGGCCTTTGAATTAGCATGGTGATGTTGGAATACCAAACATTACCTTAGAACAGGATACTCTACTGCTTTCTCGCAAGCGCCACACCACCATCCCCTCAGCTTTCTGCCAACTCCTTTCTTACACTTTTACCTGCCACACATTAGGATGTTATAGGCGTTCCTCGTCCTGATATTGTCGATCCACACTTAGAAAATAAAAGCTATAAACTGCACATGGGAACACTTTAGAAATGGAATGCAGTTGGGTAACAGGAAAAAAAATGTTTGGTCGAAGCTCATCGAGCATACATCATTTTGGTGGTTGCACGCCCACAGCAGGAGGTTTTCAAGGGTGCCCGCCCTTGGCTTAACAAATTCCACTGGCATAATCTGCTTGGTCTCGTCCGCAACACTGCAAAACACGTCGGGGTTAATTGTAAGCAGTGCAAAGTTAAAAAATAAGGTGCCAACCAACTCTGTCATGCTCTGCCCTCCTTACCTGATTTCAGACCTGAGCTCTTTCAATGCGGGGATATTTAGATCATCAAAGATCTGAGTGGATGAACTGCTTGACAGGTACAACTTATCTGGTAGGGAAAATAGAAAATTTAAAATAACGTGCACTTCATGCACAGTGTTCATAAAACTTAAGGTTGACAGGGGCTTATTGTTATAAGTTTTAACATTCATCACTGTTAAAATTATTGCACACTGGCCCACATCTTTAGTCTTCTTTTCAATCAATATATCTCCCAACCCCCCACAGTGTAACTCTAAGCATCTGACCCCTGCGCATACTATTGCATATTAAATACCCTCTAAAATACCTACATGCTATCAATGTAATAACGATTAAAAATAACAGTTACCTTTGGTTGGCTAGGTAGAAGTCCAGGGTTCTAGAGACTGTTCTTTGTTGAATAGACCTTCCAACATTAGTGATGTATCTAGCAACATCTGAAATATGTTGCTTCCATGATTAGGACATGACGATGGCCAAAATTTGGAAGTAACTATTATATCATAACGTTTCCCAAATGCAGTAAATATTACCAATCATGTATTTGTTATCTGTCAATTCCACGCTATCAAGTTCGACGAATTAGAAAGGATGTCTGACAAATCCAGCACCTTTGACCAAAGATTTCTGAGCGCTTGTAGCCCCCATTGAACTCCAGCATGAAGGCATCATCTTTCCTAATACGGTACTCCTCCTTATTTGGGTGAACCACAAAGTTTTTTATACAGTATATGACCCCCTCTTTTAGCTTTATAAAGTTATGCGTAACATTGGACCGTGCACTGCAATTGTTGGCATTTACCTGCAAGTAAAATATCTTAACATTTGGGCCAACTGCAATAGCATGTTAACTTTTTAGCGGAAATATTAGAAATCATGGCTTACTCGTGCATTAGAAACAACCATATTGGTACTCAAATACCGGCCTGTTACAGCACTTACATCCCAAATTCTACACAACATCACAAAAATTGTCCCGGTCACACCAACTTGTAGCTCATCCAAGAATAAAGGTGAGTCTGATGACTTGAGATCCTTCGCTGATGCAAGTTCATCCAAGGTGGCTTTCTTGGATGATGTACCTTCGCCAGACATGATGTTCAGCCTTTGGTCGACCGTAAACATGTGGTTATCGGGTGATGTTACCTCACCAGATATGGTTATCTTTCCTGATGTAGCTTTGCCAGACATGATGAGAAGATGGATTTCGATAACTGGGCATACCAAATCCTTCCTGACCAATTTATAATCATCCAGAGCGTTTTAATTGGCAACTTCTCATATCCCCTTGCAGCAATTTAGTAGGGTAGTTATTTGCAAAACCTTCTTGCATCCCATTGCATTTACTGGTCGGTTATGGGAGACAATTGAATTGTAAAATTAGTGGCTATTACAAAACCTTCTCATATTATACTTCATAATGATTACTCACGCATCATTGAGGAGGGAATTAAATTTGGAATTTTTGGTACACCAACAGAAGATGGGGGTACTGATTACTCACGCATCATTGAGGAAGGAGTTAAATTCGAAATTTTTGGTACTCCTCTTGAATCATTTAACACTGCAGATGTTTTTCAAGGAGTTAAATTGAGATTTTTTTGTACACCAATAGAAGCTTGGGGTACTCCTCTTAAAGCCTCCAATTTAATGAGGAGGACCCAATCTTTATATATAATAGATAAGATTATAAGTATTTTTTCGGTTTGCTTTTTATGTTAAAACGAAATCGAACCGCCAAATTTAGTTTTTGATTATATAAAAGCCGAACAATTGGTTTTTCAAATGGTTTCGATTTTATATTTTAATTTTTTGATTATTTTTAGCCCCCTATTCAGTTGCTCGGTTTTCTGGGCAACCCTATTGGAATATGCATGCAAGGAGGTTGTAAACCCGCGCTTCGCTGCGGGGTGAAGGAATATCGAGCGATATAATTGAGTTATAAAGAAAAATAAACGAACTAATGTATTAAAAACTTAAAAGTAAAAAAAATACATTGTGTACAATATATCAGAAGTACATAAACTATACTCTTTCGGTTTAATTAACGCTAAGTGTGGATGTTTAGGTTTTGATGCTCTTGTCCACTCGCATCCTGCACTTCAACTGCTGCATCCTATATGAACGATCACCAAGCCGAGCCTTGGCAACAATGCATCTAGACTGAAGACCGCCAAGCCATCTGCATCAAAGAAGAGTATCGCACATATCATATTCAGCTAAAATAAATAAAGCTTTGTAAAAGTAAAGCTAACAAAAAAAATTCCCCATTCCAATATACCTAAATGCATTTGTATCCATAAAAGACCATGCAATCCAAAATACCCATTTTAAGGGTATGTCAATATACGGCGACATCACACCTAAAAATTACGGTTTCAAAGAATAGCAACTGTAAAAGATGCGAACCGAAAATGAGCATCTCTCTCTTTGTGAACAGAGAGGCTTAAACAAAGTTGTATCATCCTCTAACCTTCTGAAGAATCCTATAACAAAAAGATTTTTTCATATTACTATTAGGATTTTTGTACATATTAAACGCTTCAGGTAAGATAAATACACTAATCAGCCTCCTTGTAATAATAAAATAAGGAAGGTTAATGTCCAAATGAGGCTAAATAATGGCATCAAGAAAGATCTTAGAAAACTAAATCAACTTGTCAAATCAGTTAAGGTATTGAACCTGTCATGCTTGTTGCTCATTCTGCAATTGCAAACTCCGTCACGAAAGGACTTCTCCAATGCCAACTGGCTCTGTGGAGGAAGCACTGGTAGCTCAAAAAGTGATCCATCTTCAGCATTGCTGCTTGTCTTCAAAAACAAATTGTTATGAGAACCATTCATAAACTTTGCTTTATGAGTATGGTATTCCTTTAAATGAGCATCAACTCTCCTTTGCAATCCTGGAGGTAAAGACACCTACTATTTCTAGATACTTTTAGTATAACAAATATAAACATTGGCATACATCAGAATAATAATATACTACATAAAATTGTATCAGCATAAAACTGCTTAGATAAATATAGTGCAGATTGACACTTTGTAGAGTTCTCTAGAAATAATATTCAAGAAACATGCTTTGATAGATTTTATTTAAAAAAGAATATGACCGAAAAAGTTTACATCTGGGACAAATATTTCCTTATCTTGAAGTAGTTAGACTAACAAAGATAAAGAACACGATTAAGGTGGTGTTTGGGATTGCATATTTTTACCTTACGCTTATAGCTTATAAGCACCTCCCATGTGTAACCGACATCTTTATTTTACATATGTGGCGTACTTCACTTTTAAAGTACACTCGTTTTATGTTCAGACTGTAAACCAACATTATGGGTTTCCATGCGGAACATATTAAAATAGGCTACTTAAAGTAAGTAACCTTTAATTAGTAGGTTGTATTTTTTTTGAATTTTTATCTAAAATATTAGCAAATTAAGTACATGAATGGTGCCTCCAACATATTAGCAAAACCTTTTTGTCTATCGACGATTTGATCTTGACTGTTTACAGACTTTTTTAAAGTTGAAAAACTCCAAATGACCCGTTTTCACCCAATGCCCTTTGGGTGAAAACGACGCAACCCACTCAGTCCACAACCTGTTATATAACTTCAGATCATACTACAACTCAAAAAATTTCTATTGTTCTTCAAAACCACTTAAAAACACACATTATAACTCACTCTTATGGGGCGTTTGGGGTAGCTTATTTTCCCGACACAATTTGTAGTTCAGCTGGGTCAATTTATGTTTTTTTCTCTCTAATAGGTTGGGCGAATTAAGTGGGTCGAAAGTTATCCAAGATGTACTGAATTTCATAGAACCTTCTAAACAACTATACCAGTAAAAGAGCTAAGATTATTATTGAAACTATATGAATAATAACATTTAACAATTTTTATATTTCTAAAAAATCAAGAAAAGAACAGAAAACAACCCGATCCTACCTATTTTTTTGACTCATAGTAAAAATAAATGTTCTCACTTATTACAGCCCAACTGAACCACAAATTTTGTTACACCCCTAGTAAGCAATATAATATACCTCACAGAAGTCACTTGATATCTGGCATGATATTGCTCTTGATGTCAGCCGATATTCACGAATTAGGCACTCATCAAGCGTCTAATACATCCCGTATCGTATCTGAATATTAAATGGACTAAATTTAGTTAAAAAACCAAAAATTTTGGGTTGTGAAACCGAGGTGAGAATATATCTTGAAAGGACTTACTGATCTCAACGAAACCTTCAAGCTTAATGGCGAGGCATACTTTAAGTTCTTCAGGATGGAACCATACCAGCCATCATTAATTTTTGCAGCTTCACTTTCCTCTCGGTTTTTTAAATTCATGATCTTTACCAAACAATAATAAATATTGGCTAAAATTATTTGAAACCTGTGATGGAGAAAAATGAAAATAAAAAAGCTAGAAACAATGGTTCATCATTTGATAGAAATTAGTTGCATTAGGTATTCATAGTCCACGTAATGCAACTACTCAATGACGTTGTTTCAAAAAGGAGGCCCATATATGCTCTAAGCAAGCAGATTTTGGGCTAATAAGCCATGTCTGCAATCACAGTTGCAAATGCTACCTTTTCAGGTAGCAATTACCATCTGAATTGCCCAACCAAGATACATATCAGCTTTCCAAACATTGATTTTGCCTACATTTACATTTCATCATCACAACCTATTTCATTAATAAAGTCTCCCATAAACAAAGAAGCTAGACACACCTTTATCTATAGGAAAGTATGACATGTTAAAATACAGGCACTACGAAACAACGACAAATAAGACTCGCTTCTGCAAATATTAAAGCGGTACCAAATACCCGCCATGGCTAGTTGTGGTTGCCGTGCCAAGATACGGGGCGTGGCAAAATTCCGCTTACAAAAAATATAAGTGCATAAATTATAGTATAATACTTCCTTAGGCCATCAAAACAACGTCGTTTTGATTCATCATTTGATCAAATTCCTCAATACATGCCAAACAGCCAAATACCCGTTACAACAGTCAAAAAAGTAGATATATCCATCATGGCTGCGAGCTTAAAAAGCTCGCCCCGCTACGATTCAAATAATATCATCTTAAAACGACCCAAAGAAACAGGTGCAAAACACCCAAATTTTCGCAAATCTGGCTGCGAATTCGCCTTTAAGCAAGACATATTCGTGCCTGCAAAATACAATATTGATCATGTAAGCATTGGTGCCGCCACATACATACAATAAGTCACAAAACATGTTTCTTTTCTTTCCTCGTAACTTCGTATGATACATACCATATCAGGCACACATTAAATAACAACTAACATGTGTGTCATCGAAAAAGCAATATACCTAATGACATGTATTAACGACATACCCCAAGACGATACCATTCGAAGGTGAATATTGTGTCATTAGCTTTCCGTACAAACTGTTTATTTAACACTGTCGCCCGGCTCACTCTTTTCACCCATGGTTTCACAGTCTGTTAAATATAACAATACAACGAAACCCAAAACTAAAACAAACACCTAAAACTCAAAGAACACTATACATAGAAGAGAACCGTAAAATTATGAAAATTTAGTTTCGAACAGAAGATTTTGATAAAGAATCGTCACCTTTTTTTTATACAAATAGCATATATCAAGTATCTTCTGCAAAGATGAAATAGTAGTTACCTCTATATGTTTGTTGTTGCTCCCATGGCCTAGAAGGTATAGGTCTAGCAAGTGTCTTTATGTTTACAACTGAAGTTGTATCACTTGTGGGAACGATTTCACCTTGTTTGGCCATTCCAGAAGCTTAAACTACATCACTTGTGCTACCAGCAAATGCCAATTTGAAAGGGGCACGACCAGATGACCACCCAACCTGTATTGTGTGAAACCCCTAATATTAAAACCAATAAAATTAGACACAAACCATAACTAACAATTCACCACACCAAAAACCCTAAATTTCAAAACCCACAAAATTAGACACAAACCCATCGAATTCCAACTTATTTAAATCCCAATTTCAATACCCAGATTTTGATTTAACCAAATTTTAAAAAACAAAATAAACCCCAATTCAATATTCGAAATTTAAAAACATTAAAAATTATAAGGTATGTAAAGAATAACTTACATGCAACCATGAGGGTTAGCGTGATTTTTCTTGAATTTAGACATTGTTTGAAGCTTTATTTCATATCTTTAATCTTGAATTTAGATTAGTAGGTTACTGGAAAAAAAACTATGAGATGAAGGAGTGGGTGATAGTGTAAGAGGTTTTAGCTTTTGCAGTCGACACATACCCCCTACGTGTGAAAACAAATAAAGAAAGGTGGGTCAGACAAAAGGGTATGGATTGAATATGAATTGGATATACAGTCGGGTTAGGACCGGGTATCACAAAAAATAGTAAAGATTTTCACTAAGGTTCAGGCGGAGCGGGTCGGACGCCGGGTTGGGCCTACGTTTGGCGGGTCGGAATCCTTGTATTTGTATGGTTTTATAATATTCAAGTTGAAGTGGAGTGGGTCCATGCATAACCATCTAGGCATCTATTTGGCTATTGCTTTTATCATGTGAATATGAGATCATAAATATCTTACATATGATATGTAAATTAAAATTATTGGATTAATTTCATATATCACCCTACTTTTAACATTAATTTCATATATACCCAAAGTGCAATCCATGAATGCATAATGTACAATGTTTTTAAAGCATGTTTGGGTATATATGAAATTTCCATTTTTAAGGAGGGGAAATATGAAATTGCCTCAAAATTATTTAGGTACGCATTTTCTGTAAGATTTAGAAACTGCTATCGAAATTCTTTGTGGTCGTTGTTGATTATTCTATAAGGGCTCGTTTGGTTCGCAGAATGTTTTTGACAGAATTGGAATCTGTTTAAGAAATTGGAATGTGAAGGAATGGAATGTTAGAAATTGGAATCCTTAGGATTTGAAATCTGAAGGAATTGAAATTTGCAAAAACTAGCGCATGTTTGGATGGAAGAAAATGAAATGAGAAAAAATAAATTATATAAAAATATATAAAATTTAATTTTAGTTTAAAATTAATAAATTATATATGGGTTTTGTTAATGACAACCCTAAGGGTTGTTGTTTAGAGTCTCTATTTTATTACAGTTATTTGTAAGAATAAAATTCAGTCAATCACGATCAACTATTAATTGTTTACTCACTAATTTCAGAATTATCTCCACCTTTTTCGGGATTATCATCCAATCAAAATCATTCATGGGTTATATTGTAATAAAAATTATATGCTTAACGACAACCGTTAGGGCTGTTGTTAGCATTTCCCATTATATATTATTTAATAAATAAATTACTTGTATAAACTAATATATTAAACAAATAGTGTTTTTATATAATATGTAATTGTATTTTTAAATTATATATATATATATATATATATATATATATATGAACTATTGTATTTAATGTTATTTTAGTAAACC
>BQNB010101487.1:0-24458 GCA_026074375.1 Tanacetum coccineum | reverse complement strand
TCGATAATTACCTCAAGGCTAGATGTGAATCGTTCGAAACCGAAACAAGAACACGAGTAGGAAACCAATTTAATCACGGTAAACCAGAATGGGAACTCAACCGTTATGGATTTCTACTCTAACCTTGGATGATCAACGTGAACCCAAAACATTGCATGGTCGTGAAAACGATCCCAAATCACGAACAAAACGAACTAAACATAGATTCAGAATCAAACTCAGAATACGGCGCAACTTCATCTCCTTCTTGTTTGGTTCGTTCAAGTTACTTTTAGGGTTTTTTTTGTCGTGAATTGATCAACTGAGAGGCGAGGGTTTAAAAGTGGGTATGGGCGAGATATGTGGAGATTCTTTGATATGTGATTACTAACCCATCCGTTTGACCCGTTCAAATTTGTAACTGTTTCCTTTCTTTTATTTACTTAATACTCCCTCCGTCCCATTTTAATTGACCTCATTACTAATTTAGTTTGTCCCAAAACATTGTCCACTTTCTTAATTAAGGTGTTTATGGAGTATTAAATTTACAATTTTAACCATCTAATTAGTTTTTGTAAGGAAAGTAATTCATACATTTATTGCATTTAATAGGGTAAACTTGTCATTTTAATAAATATAGGTCCAGATTCATTAAATCTATCATAAAATAAAAAAAATTTGTTGGAGGCCAATTAAAATGGGACGGAGGAAGTAATAATTTTCCTTATCAATGATATTCACTTCTATTATTTATTTTGTGTTAAGTATATTGATTATTTGACTTAGCTACTCATATCCTACATGTCAAACGATTTATTTTACAAACTGCCCAACCCCAATTTGGTTTCTTAAATTAGTCATCAATCATAATTAATATAATTTACTAGCCCAAGTTAATTCTTTCATAACGTCATGTGAACCGCAAAACATACATGTTTATTAAAAATGGCTTAGTAAAAACGTCAAACATACATGTTAATTATTTATTACTCATTTGTATCATCAAAATATACTACTATTATGCCTATATTAATTTTAGAGGTATTATATTAAAGGTGCAATAATCAAATAGTGTGGCAACTTGACCTTGGCTCCATTCCACTCTCAATTTTAAAAAGTAGTCTTCATTCAAGCACATACGCCATTCGCTGCTATCTTGGGTCCGCGCACGGAATGTATGTTTTTTTATCCAATATGACATTTCCAGACTTATCAAAGAAGCGTGCTTCAAGGACAAGGTGCCATGCCATGACGGATTTCTACAGCGAGAGTGGGCCAACTTCTAATTCACAACCATCTTCGCCGGCTTTAAGTAAATTTGGTATTTATTTTTGAACGATCTTGCAGCGGTTAATAAGCCGATTATGGCGTGATTTCAGGAATGAGAATTTGACCCAATGAATCGAAACACGTTTTCCTTTTTCTTTTTTTACTCAATGGAAATATTTATTTAATGTGAAAAATCATTTCTTAATTAATAGTACGAGGCATTCGTTGCACCGGCTTTGTTCTTCGATTAAATATTAAAGTTTTAATTTCATTGAGTTGAAGGTACAAAGAGCTACGATGCTGATGGTGGAATAATAAGAAGGAGGAAGTTGGAAGGTGAGGGGAAACAATTGCTAATATGTTTGTGTTCCGCTCATGTTTGCAGAAGAAAATGGGCTGCATGGAGACCCAAGAATTAAAGCTATATCAGATACTATAAGAGTTGTTCCTTACTTTTCAAAAGAATGTATTTGTAACACTTTTTATATAAAATAAAATTACAGTTGGTGTTCTAAATTTTTTAATTTTTTTTTGCAGGGATAATGTTTCAAGATATTAGAATTTTGTTGTTGGATCAAAAGGCGTTTAAGTATACTGTTGTGCATTGTGTAACTCTTCATAAAATCCATGCTATTAATACGAGGTATCTTTAAAAACTTTGAGGTTTTGTAGATGCCTTACGTTGATGGGATTTGCTCATAGATTTCGGGTAATTACTATTTTTTCCTTAATGGAAATTTTAGATCTTCTTTTATTATATTATATACTATATCTATTCTAATTGTTTTCAATTTTATGCATTTCAGCATTGCATTATAACCATGAGCAGAGATGAAGGTGATGAGCGCGCACTCGGGCTTCAAGCTCTCATAGTTGTAGGTTTCAAAAACGATTATCATGTGATCATTTTTTTTGTTGGCCTTCATCATCACAGGTTCTTCATTTATTACTAATTTAATCATACATTATTGCATATTGCTTTTTTGACCAGGTCGTGTTAGCCCACAAATAAATTTGTTCCATTTTTTTTCTTGATGTTTGTAGCTGCATAACCATTTAAAGAGCCCTTGATTTTAAGTGTCGAAGATAGAGTTGGGCTTAGTAAGGATGATGTTCTTGGAAGGTGTATGCTTCCGTTACAGTATGTGGATCGAAGGTTATACCATAAAGCTATCAACACAAGGTGGTTTAATCTCGAGAAGCATGTCATGGTGGTGGAAGAGGAAAAGAAAAAGGAAGTTAAGTTTGCTAGCAAGATTCATATGATATACATTAACCCTATTAACGGGCCTTGACATGACCGCAACATATTTTTTTAACCCGTTTGACATTGTGTAAAGATGAACCAAACACTTTTAGCCCGAGTTATAGATTGTAGGAAGTTAATTATACTTTTTGTGTAGTCACATAATCAACGTTAGAAATTTAGAAGACTGTGACATTGAACCAACACCTAAGCCCATTGACATAGTGTTCCTTAATTGCAAGGATCAGATTGAGTCCTCTTATTTATTGCTAAGTCTTACTGACTTCAACTTTTAAAACATATGTGCCTATTTTTCTAACTTTAAAACATATATGTCTATTGAGTTTCTATATAGTAATATATTAAATTATTAAATGATAATTAGTTTTAAAGTCTATTCACATGCATATATATTTATTGTTTATATGTTACACAATATATTCAACTATAAATAAGACTTAGATTTAAGTTTCTTTTATCGATTAGTGTACTCAAACGATATGGATAGTGCTTATGTTAATGAATAGAACAATATCCATTGATGCCTATGTGAAGGTAAGAATCTTAACCATGTATTTTACATTATTAAGATGTGCATTTCTAATAATAATAAAGACAAGCATCTTAAATTATTACTTACTTACTCTTCCTCCGGTGAAGTCCACACCTACAAACCACCTCCGCCACTATGACCACATCCTCCATTTCATCTCGCAAAGTAGTATTTCTATTTATTATTAGTTTCAATTCCTTCAATTTGTGTGTCAATTAATAAATCATATACTAATAAATTAGGTATTAAGCAAAATTGCAATGAATAGACTTCAAAAGGAACTAAAAAGTGGCAAATCAATCTTCCTTTTTATTTCACTCACCGTGTCATCGATAATCTCCAATGGTTCTTCTTTCATTTCTCTTTTTTATTTAAATAATTCCAATCAATAGATCAGTTAGAAATTTATTGATCTAGGGTTTTATATTGTTAAAAGTGGGTTATTGAAGTGATTGGAGCTCAAGGAACCATTTACACTAATGACAAGTATCACTTACAAGTCGATTTCCCTGAGAATTATCCTATGGAAGCTCCTCAGGTTGACGTTGATAATCATTTAATTTAGAGTCTTATTGATGTTCTGTTGTTTGGTAATGATTTTGTTTATGGGATTGTGTAGGTGATATTTTTGAACACAAAACTAGAAGAAGATTGCATTTTGTTTATGTAAATGTGGAATTAAACAAAGACTAATATACGATACATCGCCTCACATACATGAAGGTGTTCAAGAGACGAATGTTAAACAATCAGTAGGATCGTAGGAATGATGTACAAATGATTATATCAAGTGTTTACTTTTCAAAAATATCCATAAGTACATACATCTTTTACCTAACAAATACTAGAAGTTAATAAATCTAATGACAAATTTGCAACAAAATCTACACCAATTGTGCAAAGTACATGTTCGATCAAGTTATGATATATACCTAAAAATGTAACAAACCCGTCCCACAACGGTGTCAGATAAGTCATTTGAGCTTCTTATTAGTCTAAGCTAGTGGCTACTAGTACCATTCCCCATGGGTTTTAGGAGGGTGTTTGTCTACGCTTATTTGATGAGGTTACTGAACATTTGATAAGCTCATAAGCTCAACTTAGCCTATGAAATTTTCAAGGGGTGTTTGTGTTAGCTTATTTACCAAGCTTTGTGAAATTTAGAAAAACTGACAAGGCCGATTTTTTCGGCTTATGAGCTTATCAAGTTGAACTTATAGCTAATTTAAGGGCATAAGCTTATTAGCTGAAAAAAGTGGGCTTATGGGGCTTTCTAAACCTATACAAGCTCATAAGTTTGGTTAATAAGCTAACACAAAGTGTTTGTTTCGGCTTATGGGTTATTTGGTTTTGGGCTTATGTTTCATAAACTCTCTTTTTGTAGCTTATATTGAAAGTGAGCCACAAAAAGTGAGCTGAGAAACATAAGCCCAAAACCAAGTAAGCTAACCTGCTTCCCGGTTTGGGGGCGTTACAAAAAGTATGTCTAATTCATTGACACATGTCTTTCACATTTACTCTCTCTACATCTCAGTAATGCCGAGTGACGTCATCATATTGTTAGGCTTACCTATAAATAATTTCTCAAATCTACCATTCATTCAAATACTCAAAATGAAACAACAAACACACCAAAGCTCGTTTTCATTAGCTTGAACTTATAAAAGCTTTGATAAGCTTAAGCTCGCATCCAAAATTACAAACACACCAGGCTTAACTATAAATCATTTCTAATTATTTTAATAAGGGTTAAACTGTCATTATGCAAAAAGTAAGAGAGGAAAAACGCAAATAATTATGTTTTTTCTTAAACTGTCTTTTTTCTCGAGGACAGTTATTTTAGAAGATGTACTACATGAGTAGCAATTAACGCAACGGCTTCGGTGTAATTAAGCCGTGAACCGCGAGCGAGACGCTTCTGAGCCAAAAAACCAGCATTATGTAACATCAACTTCTCTACTTCTCTTGGTGATAACTTCATCTTCTCTTCATATATATTTTTTTTTATATAAAAACAGTTATAATCGTAAAATCAAACACAGATTTTGATCAAAAATTATAAAAATGAATTTGAAAAATTATCAGTGATTGAGAATGAAGGCTGTATGTTATGTTATGAAGTGTTGACTGAATCTTTATTAGTATATCCCTCCATGAAATGAATGATTCATCAACTCTTTTGCTATAGGTCAGTCACTTAACGGTTGTTAACTTTAATCTTTTATATTTTATTTCTCTTATGTTTTTTTTCAATTTATTTAAAGTAGACGATTACTTGCGCATAATAGCGACGGTATATAGTAGCGTTGATATGTGTGTTTAGTTTTTTTAAGTGTTTGTTTTTTTTAAAGAAGCACCTTTTTTCACTTTTCATTGCAAGCGGGAACAGGAAATGAGAGAAGCGCGTTTTTTTCTTCTTATGTCTGCAAGCGAGAAGAGGAAATGAAAGAAGTGTGTTTGTTTTTTTCTTATGTCGGCAAGCGAGAAGAGGAAATGAAATAAGTGTGTTTGTTTATTTTAAGACATAAGAGACAAAAATATTTTTTTTTAATTATTTTTTGTCTTAAATACTTCTGATCCATCTCTTCTCTTGACATAAAATTCCTTTTTCACAAGGTCTTATAATCATTCGTCAAAGGATTCCATATAATAAGATCTGATAACACGGCATTGTAAATGTTCCTTATGGCTACCAATACAAGTCCATTGCAAGATGATATAATACTTATGTCTCCGGAACTGTATCCAAATGGCAAAGGGCGACGGCGGCCGCATACAGTTCTTCTGCGTTCACAACCCTGTTTCTATATACTAGTCTCCCCATTTTACCCCCCTTATTTACACCCCCTATTTTATATAACACTGAAGTATGGTGTGTTTGATGACATCGTTGGTTTGTGATGCTTAGAGATGCATGTTGGCAAACATAGGCGACTTTAAGAAAGAGTACCATTCTTTGGAAACACACAAATATTTCATTACATATCTCGCAGGAAGCCTTGGAAGTATCTTGTTGAATATAACATCAACTGGAAACTCTGTGGTTGTAAGTTTTACAGCATACGTCGTGGTTTGGGTACTGCCATTGTCTCCCATTGCTCGCGTGTGTGGTTTACGTATCAACAACCAGGTTTAGGGTTAGATAAACAAGGAAGACGTATATCGTATTACCTATTAACTAGAAATGTATCTATAAACTTAGGGGCTTTGGGTTCGACTGAGTAAAAAGGTCGAGTAAGAGATTATACGAACTTTTAGGGATTGAATCTTTTATCTTAAATATTTTTTTTTAAGTATTGTTTTTCTTAAATACTAACCAGAATAAAATTCCTTCAACCTTTTCCAATGACCCAAGGTATCTGGAATGCTCCCACCCAAAGGGTTCTTTTTCACAGAGAATACTTCCATTGATGTGATATTCCCCAGGAAAGGTGGGATTCCACCTGTTAACTTATTGTCGCGAATTACAAGACGAGCAAGTTTCGAGAGTAAACTAATTTCCTTGGGTATGCTTCCGGTTAGCTCATTTCGATTGAGCCAAAGGTCTTCGAGGTTAGAACAACGAGACAAGTTTGTTTGAATGACTCCACCAAATTTGTTTATACTAAGATAAAGATGGCGTAGCCTAGATAGACGACCAAGTTCATGAGGAATGGTTCCTTTAAAGTTGTTGTTCGAGAGAGAAAGCTTACGGAGGAAGCTGAGGTTTCCTACATGAGGAGACAAGGAGCCTTCTAAGCCTTTCGAATCCAATTGTAAAGCAGTCACTCGTTTGTGCCGCTTTCCACATGAAATACCACTCCATTCACAGAAATGAAAGGAATGGTTCCACGAGGTTAGAACTTTGTATGGATCTTGGGTGATCATTGACTTAAATGACAAAAGCGCGAGATAATCAGTCTCATTACCACCATCGGAAGCAGAGGCGATGGCGGAAGTAAGACATGTTATCGCGAGACCGTAAAAGAGAAAAGAAATAAGAGTGGAAAATGACAAGTAAACTATTGCTTGTGGTGAATTCATTTTTGTAAATTTACTTAAAATTATAAGAACAAGCATTGGCTTTTTATTCTAAGTTTTTGCATGTTAACAGTTTGTCAGACAGCTAGTGAAATGAATGACTTTTGATTGAGAATACACTAACTAGTCAAAGTTTCTATAGTAATTATTGGTGATAAAGATAATACTATAATCGTTCATATAGGACAAACCAATATATATTTTGTTGTTGGAACTCAAGAGACTGACTAAGGCAATTGAATTGAAAACAAATTCGAGAGGAAAATAAGCAAATTATTGTCTATCCTTCACTAATTCCTTGACTAATAATACAAATGACTTTGAAAAAAACTTGCATCATAACTATAATTTAAGGGATAACGGTCCAAGATGTCTATTAGATAACGTTTGATTATAAAATGCCTGATTGAATAAACACAACCAATCAAGAAATGACTTTTGTTAAATTGGAAGGTGAGTTGTTATGATTCATACCCTTTTTAGTGCCTATGTATTCACGAAAGGAGGACACGATCTAAATTAATCGCAACAGATTCGTATAACATTTTTTAGTGCCTATGTATCAAAAAATAGTTAAACACCATACATAAATAACAGAGATTTATTCGCCCACGTATTGCAGCAGGTACGGAAACATTTATTTTATATTTACAAAATGGAGGTATAAAAATAATATAGTTTTTCAAAAAAAAAATTAATAGTAGTAAAAAAATGATGTAAAGAAATATAGAGTTTAAGGGGTGATGATGTTAATTTGTTATATTACTAAACTTAATAAGATGTTACAATATAGAGCACTATAAGTTTAGGGAATAGTTTGTTGATTGAGTAAATCTGATAGGTTAATGAGCTACACATTAACTTTTTTTCTCTTCAAAATCTTTTCCTTTAATTTTCTCTTCATCATTGCGTCACCTTCTCTCTCTTTTATTATTTTTTTATATTTTTTATCATCTAAAAATACCCACAAAACACAAATAGCCTTTCACAACAACAAATAAATATTATCCTCTCTTATCCAAACAAGTTTCTCTCTCTGGTTTTTCATTAAGGACTTTATAGCCGCTCGGGGAATCTTTTAGTTTGCTTTCTCTTTTCCCGTGACAATTGGTGCAAGATTATTCTATTTCCTGCTAAGGAAAAGGTGCTTCCCGCCCTTGACATCCTCCTACCTAATAGGCTAATATGACATTTTAGTATATTGAACCCTAATGATCTCTGGCCCTATTTGTATGTTCCCGAAACCGAATTCGTTTGTAGCTAAGTGTCCATAAGACACTACAAGAAAAAAGAGCTTTAATGACGGAAAATTTAATGACGACATGAAATTTCGTCATTAAAAACAACCTTTAGTCACGAATAAATAACTCGTCACTAAATTCTTGTCACTCCTACAATATAGTGACGAAATTGTTGTCACAAAATCAAACTAGTTCTACTAAGATAAAAACATCACTTAATTAGTAAAAAATCTTTAATCTCGTATTTTTTGTATATGAAATTCTCAGTATTAAGTGATAACAAAATTAAAATCGATGATTTTAAATTAACATATGCGGTAACAAAAATAGTAAACCAAAAGGGGTGACTTAGCAGTAAGAATATCGAAGGTTCACTTATGCTGTTTAACATTATCCCTTAAATTTAAAGTTACAATGCAATAAAAGTCTAAATTTTCCACTCTTTTTCTTCAAATCTTTTATATTATTAGTCGAGAAATTAGTGGAGGATAGACAATGGATTATTAAAGCTATCTCTTAAACTAAAATTATGACTATACAACTTATAAATTATTTTGAGACTTTTCCTCATATTTACTTTTAAAATTGTCATGAATAGTTTTTAAGCTCTACAAGCTGTAATGTTGTGTTTACAACTTTTTAAAGCACAAATAGATCAATTCAATACATAGAATTAATACTCTTTTTAAAACAATCTCTCACTCAAACATATGGTATAACTAAATAATCATATCGTACAAACCAATCAAACAAAAAATATTAAGAGTACAACCATTTATCCAATGTGTTCAACTAATTGATATACCATCACATAAAGCCTCATGTACAAGCAATTACAACATAAAAACTTCATCACAAAAACTTCTAGTAGTTACTTATCATTTTCTATTAGTAAAACTAAATAACTATAACCACATTTGAGACGCGTCGATTTGAATTAGATGCATCTCTATTCATTTAGATGCATTCCAATTAGTTTGAAAGTGATTTGAAGTGAAAACGATTCAAAGTGGAAATAGCAACACATTTAACGCACAGAGGACGGAAAATGCATAGCATTCACCTAATTTGATAGAAATGTATCTAATATATGTATTTGCATCTACTTTTGAGTTACAAAACATGTTATGACGCATCTAAAAGACTAAGGATACATCTAAATCAACTTGATGCATCTCAAATATGCATCTAAAAGATGGCTACGGTGTTGACGTATGGTCAAAATGAGGGTGGTCAGCGATGGTGTATGGTATCTAGAGTTGGGTCTAGCAGTGGTATGCGACTATCTTGCAATCTTGCTAATTGATTGTAGCGGTCGTTATTGGTTTTTCTATTTCGTAATGACAAACTATAGCATTTACAACACTTCGTGTAAAATATCTTTTTACGGCCCGATAGAATTAATAAAGCTTAAGGTACAATCCAACTAAACACACACAAACAAAGCATCTAAGTCAACCAAGACATGAAAAATAAACAAAGCATCAGCAGGCATCCAATGCGACACCAAGGCAATAATAAAGGCATATATAGCTCACAGAAAGCAACAACATCCAGCTGGGCTCAGCCCTACATATGTAGAGCCTAAATTAAAACTGAGAACCGAGACTGGCTGCAGGCGATTATCTTCATGCCGCTACGCCAAGACAACAGTACCAGTAAGGCATGGTTTTAAAATGCACCAACGCAGGCGTCCATCATCAACGCCACAGCAAAATCATTCTAGAATTCACGGAAGGCAACAGGCCTCACGGTTGCGAATGTAAACCTAAAAAACTGGCAACCGATACTGGCTGCAGACATGACAACTATCAAGCCGCCCCGCCAAGTTAACGGCACCAGCGAGGTATGTTTTATAAATGTACCAATGCAGGCATCCATCAGTTCGCAAGAAATTTTTATTTTATGGTACACGCCGCCCGCAACGCGCCGAAAACCTGATAGTATGATTATATATAGAAATTAGTTATTATCCATCAAATTTTAAGTTGATTTCTAATAATGAAGTCACTTCAAGCAATAATTTGCTTAATTTCCTCTCGTATTTCTTTTCAATTCAAATGTGATTATACATAGAAGGTATCATCAATCACATTTGTCTTGGTCAAACAATAATTTACTAGATACCTATCTGAACAACAAAATATAATAAAGGAATACATTGGTTTGTCCTGTATATGTGTAAACGGTCTTAGAATTATCTTTTATGACCAATAATTGCTATAAAAACTTTTACTAGTTAGTATATTCTTAATCATAAGTCATTCATGTCACCAGCTTTTTGTTCACATGCAAAACTAAGGATACTAAGCAAATACTTGTTCTTATAATTTTAACTAAATTTCCAAAAATGAAGTCATCACAAGCAATAATTTACTTATCATCTTCCTCTCGTATTTCTTTTCTCTTTTACAGTATCACGATAATATGTCTTACTTCTGCCACCGTCTATGCTTCTTATGGTGGTAATGAGACTGATTATCTCGCGTTGTTGTCATTTAAGTCGAAGGTCACCCACGATCCACACAAAGTTCTAACGTCGTGGAACCATTCCTTTCATTTCTGTTACTGGAGTGGTGTTTCATGTGGAAAGCGGCACAAACGAGTGACTGCTTTACGATAGGTTTCACATGGCTTAGAAGGATCGTTGTCTCCTCATGTAGGAAACCTCAGCTTCCTCCGCGAGTTTTCTCTCTGGAATAACAGCTTTCAAGGAACCATTCCTCATGAGCTTGGTCATCTATCTAGGCTACGACGTCTTCATCTTGGTATAAACAAGTTCAGTGGAGTCATTCCGGCAAACTTGTCTGGTTGTTCACCTTGTAGAGTTCTTCCTCTCGTTCTAAATAACTAGTTGGAAGATTACCCATGGAAATGAGTTATACTCTCAAAACTTTCTCTTTTGTGATTGAAGACAATAAGTAACAGGTGGAATGCTCACCTTTCTTTGTTAGAAGTATATTTAAGATATAAGACTTTATGTTATAATTATCCATTTAGAACTTGTAAATAAATCTGCCAGAACTTTAGGATAAGCAGAAATGACCCGCTGGCCCAATAGCCAAACGGTACTTTAGGAAAAATAACCGCCTTGTGAAGGGTTACGACTTTCACTTCACACCGGTTAATTACGTATATATATTCCTTGTAAACACTTTGATCATTAACTAATTCTTAATAACAGAATCTACTTTCGTTTGTAATCGTTGTGTGTTTCATCTTTGAGTATCATACATGAATTTCTGCACTAACCGAATATCCAAACACCCCTGCACAAGAATCATGAACTCACATCCTGTGAAGAAGAATTGGCGGGAACTTTTTCCCTCCATAACAGATTCTGAACATTGGCATCAGAGCACAAAGCCTGGGAAAAATCGAAACACACTTTCACAGATGGAGTTTATACGAGAAAGTATTAAAGAGAAAAAGGGAAGGGTACGCCCATGTTCAGCCAAATCACACGAAAGAATGCAAAGCCATGCTTCGAAACAGGATTGAACAAATCAACTTGTTCAATTCCAACTTGTCATCGAGTAAATTCAGGAACTATACCTGTTTTTATTGTACACAAGAAGGGCATGTCGCGAAGTCCTGCCCGACAAAACTAAGCGACGAACGCCTATATGCAAAGGCAGGAGCAACAACTTTCAGGCACGGAGACGAAGCAACTAGGGCACGAATAAGGAAGAACAAGGAAACGGTTAAATGCTTCAAGTGTCAAGGAACAGGACACTTTGCAAATACGTGTCCACAGGACGACGCCAAGACGACGCAGAAACAAGAAAAGGAGATAACAGCCGCCATACCATCATTGCCCGAACCAAAAGTAAGCGTTAAATATCCCGAGTTTATTCACTTTAGAACTAGAGAATATAGAATACCGGAACCGATAATGGATCGTGGGGACGACTTTTGGTATATTAGTAATACATCTAATAAGCATATGACTGCCAATCTAAAATTCTTCTTAAACCTTTTACACTTTCTTGAGTACTTTGTTTTAAAACTACATGTATATTAAACACGGTCTGATTTGTATAAGTGTATAACTGCTGCCGGCATTTTGTAATAAATCTGAAATAAAACCGTGATAGGTGGGCTTTTCTGATTTCTGGTTTTTTCGGTTTTGGTTTATTGGTTATTTTTGCGGTTTCGATTCAGCGGGTTGGCTCGGTTTGTCGGTTTCACATATTTTTTGAACACCCTTATCCATGAAGCTTAACTTTATATAAATCAAATAGTCATTGAACAACTGAAAAACATTGCTCACTAAAATATTTATTATCACAATTGTATAATGAAAAACGTTAACATTGGTTAAAGAGTTAAAATACGCGACATAAAATTTTTGACATCCGCAAAATTTATTGTAAAAAATAAATGCAATAAAATAAAAACATGGTTTGCAAGAAATTTTTATTTGAGGTTACCCGCCGCCGTAGCGCGGGGAACGTGCTAGTATGATTATATATACAAATTAGTTATTATCCATCAAATTTTAAGTTGATTTCTAATAATGAAGTCACTTCAAGCAATAATTTGCTTATTTTCCACTCGTATTTCTTATCAATTCAAACGTGATTATACATAGAAGGTAGTTATCATCAATCACATTTGTCTTGGTCAAGCTGTAATGGAATTTGTGGATGACATATCAGCATCTTAAGTTGGAAGCTTGTACTAGATACCTGTCTGAACAACAAAATATAATCAAGGAAAATACATTGGTTTGTCCTGTATACGTGTAAACGGTCTTAGAATTATCTTTTATGACCAATAATTGCTATAAAAACTTTTACTTGTTAGTATATTCTTAATCAAAAGTCATTCATTTCACCAGCTTTTTGTCGCAAACTGTTCACACGCAAAACTAAGGATAAAAAGCCAATACTTATTCTTATGATTTTAAGTAAATTTCCAAAAATGAAGTCACCACAAGCAATAATTTTCTTATCATCTTCCTCTCTTATTTCTTTTCTCTTTTACGGTCTCATGATAACATGTCTTACTTCCGCCACCGTCAATGCTTCCTATGGTGGTAATGAGACTGATTATCTCGCGTTGTTGTCATTTAAGTCGATGATCACCCAAGATCCATACAAAGTTCTAACCACATGGAACCATTCCTCTCATTTCTGTGACTGGAGTGGTCTTTCATGTGGAAAGCGGCACAAACGAGTGACTGCTTTACGACTGTTTTCAATAGGCTTAGAAGGATCGTTGTCTCCTCATGTAGGAAACCTCAGCTTCCTCCGTGCGCTTTATCTCCCGAACAACAGTTTTCAAGGAACCATTCCTTGTGAACTTGGTCGTCTATCCAGGCTACGTCGTCTTCATCTTGGTGCAAACAAGTTCAGTGGAGTCATTCCGACAAACTTGTCTCGTTGTTCTAACCTCGAAGTGCTTTCGCTCGCTCAAAATAAGCTAGTTGGAAGCATACCCAAGGAAATGAGTTTACTCTCAAAACTCACTGGTCTTGTAATTCACATCAATAATTTAACAGGTGGAATTCCACCTTTCTTGGGGAATATCACATCAATGAAAGTCTTCTCTGCTACTAGGAACCCGTTGGGTGGGAGTATCCCAGATACTTTGGTTCTTTGGAAAAGCTTGACGGAATTTTACTCTGGTAGCTGCAACTTATATGGAAGCATCCCTCATTCCATTTTCAACCTCTCACTCCTAGTTAATTTTTCTGTAGGTGGTAATCACCTCATTGGTAGTCTTCCTTCAGAAATTGGCAATCAGCTCCCAAATCTAGAGAAGCTGCAGTTAAGGGATAATGAACTGAACGGAGTTCTTCCACCTTCTCTTTCTAATTGTTCTAAATTAGTATATCTTGAAATGAATTCCAACAATTTTAGTGGGAGGTTGAGAATCGATTTTTCTAAACTAATAGATATTAGTTTAGTTGGACTATCTATTAACAACTTACATGGACGCGGAGAAGCTGATGACTTGTGGTTTATAGATTCTTTGAAAAACTGCACAAAATTAGTAGTATTGCAGCTTTATAGTTGCAACCTTGTAGGAGTGCTTCCAATATCAACAGGTAATCTTTCTGACCAACTCAGCTTTCTATGTTTAGGAGAAAATCAATTATTTGGAACCCTCCCTTCAAGTATAGGTAGTCTAGTTGGCTTGACCTTTTTAGGTTTAAGAGCTAATCGATTCAAAGGAAAAATCCCCACTACCATTGGTAAACTTCAAAAGCTACAACGTCTTGGTCTAGATAGCAATCAATTTTCAGGGCCTATCCCGGAAGCCATCAGAAACTTATCATTGTTGACTGAACTTTATTTATTTTCCAACAAATTAGAAGGTATTATTCCATCAAGCTTTGGGAATTGTAAAGAACTTATTCGTTTAAACCTTGCACACAATAGACTTAGTGGAACAATACCTAAACAAATTCTTCAACTTCCAAGACTAACTATTGCTTTAGATCTTTCTCAAAATAAGTTGTCTGGGTCAATTCCATCAGAGATTATAGATCTTAAGATGTTGAGCGGTCTCGATTTATCTTATAACAATTTGTCAGGCACCATTAGTAGTAGCCTTGGTGAGTGCAGTAGCCTTACACAGTTAATGCTAGGAGGAAACCTATTCCAAGGCATAATACCATCTTCATTCAGTTCCTTAGGAGGATTGCAGGTACTAGACATTTCTCAAAATAACTTATCAGGTAAAGTTCCTCAATTCTTAGACAAATGGAATTCCATAGAATTTTTTTAACCTATCCTTTAATGATTTTGAGGGTGAAGTGCCAGTTATAGGAGTGTTTGCCAATGCAAGTGCATTTTCCATTTTGGGGAACACTAGGCTTTGTGGTGGTTTGGTTACACTTGATTTACCGAAATGCAAGGAAAAGGATAGTAAGAAAAAAAGGTTTCCTTTCTTCATATTAGTCATTGTCGTTGCCCCGATGTTCCTCATCGTATTATGTTGTGTGTATCTTTTGTGTAAGAAGAAACGCAACAGTCAACCATCTCAATCTTCAGGAAATGAACGATTCTTGAAAGATTCATACAATGAGCTTCTCAAGGCTACTGACGGTTTCTCTACAGCAAATTTGATTGGCGAGGGTGGGTTCAGCTCTGTTTATAAAGGAATCTTCGATTCTGATGATGATAAATTTGTTGCGGTCAAAGTTCTACATCTTCAAAATCGAGAAGCCCACAGATGTTTTGTAGCAGAATGTGAAGCATGGCGGAATATTAGACACCGTAATTTGTTGAAGATAATAACTTCATGTTCAAGTACTGATTTCCAAGGCAATGATTTTAAAGCTTTGGTTTATGAATTTATGTCGAATGGAAGTGTTCACGATTGGCTTCATTCAAGTGCAAATACATCTAAACTCAACCTTCTTCAAAGAATAAATATTCTCAGAGATGTTGCAACCGCGCTTGATTATTTTCACAATCACTGCCAAACAACGATTGTTCACGGTGACTTGAAGCCTAGTAACATTCTACTTGATGCTAATATGGTGGCTCATGTTGGAGACTTTGGTTTAGCTCGACTACTTCGTACAGACTTAAACCAAAACAGCTCAACCGGGGTTAAAGGAACAATTGGTTATGCACCTCCAGGTAACTCTACTTTTATTCCATGATGCTTATATTTACTTATTGGCTAACTTTTGTAAATTAATTAATTGTTTTTAATTTGTAGAGTATGGTATCGGGAGCGAGATGACAAGTAGTGGGGACGTCTACAGTTATGGAATATTATTACTAAAGGTGATGACTGGGAAAAAGCCAACAGACGGCATGTTTAATGAAGGTCGTAGCCTTCGTAAATTTGCTTACATGGCATTACCAGATCATCTAATCGATATTATTGATAATGATGCAATGTGTTGCAAAGTACGGAAGCGAATGCTAAGAAAGTGGAAGAATGTTTGATTGCAACTATTAAGATTGGAGTATCATGCTCTCTGGATTCCCCACCAGAGCGAATGAAAATAGAAATCGTTGTCATTGAGTTGCAGCGTATTCTCGATGTGCTTCAAAATATATGAGGTACTCTGTTCTACCTTTTTGTATAATGTGATTTTGCATGAGTTGGTTAATAAATCATCACTAAAGTGGTTTTATTCTTGTCTTTTTGAACTCGTTCAGGTCTAATACCAAGCTTGCATTGTGAAGTTGAAAGTAACTGCAACAAGGAGCGGTGCATGTAGTAGATAAATAAACGTTTTATTGTCAAACATGTTTGTAAGCGTGGTTTAATTTTCTTTTTGCATAAGTGTAAGAGATGTAAGAGTACGCTTAGTGACGCATCATATGTGTGAAACTCGTTTAGGATTATGTGTAGTTTAATTTCCCTCAAACCAATATGTGGTGTTGAATTCTACTGAAGTTTTACTTGCCACAATATTGTCTAAATGGTATTGTTCAATTTCTTAACGTGACTGTTCTGATGTCATTCCTGTTCTTTCTCCTCTTTTGATTGGAAGCAATAAGGGTTTCGAGTAGTGTATAACAAGTTGACTAACCAAAGCAGTAAGCGATTTTGCAATGTCAGAATCACTATCTGAACAACGTCAGTACCTCCCAATTTTTCTGTGCGAGATGAGTTGTTGCAGTGATGCTTTTCGTTTGCAGCCATTAATTATGTTGAAGTGAGTAATGCCCAAAAACCCGAGTATTCTTTTTTTAGGATTTTATATATTTTTAACTGAACCATTTTATACGGTCTATGTAGCCAGAAAACAGCTCCAAGGGGCTTGTTGCAGCTACGTAAAATAAAGGAAAAAAATTATATAAGTTTTTTTGGTACTCTACATTATTAAGTTCAGTATATCTGATATCATTAAAAAATATTTGATTTGGGAGGTTCTATGTATTGGGAACCGTTTTTTTTTCTCCAAGCTCCATTTTTATTTACACCACTTATAAGTAAAATAGTGTTAGTTAGTTGTTGTAGTGACTGCTTTTAGAACCTGTTAACACTAACAGATGATTTTCGCTGGCTCAATCCGGCCCCTTCACCACCCAAAATATATCTATCTGCTGTGGAAGAAGGTGACACAGTGTTCGATGCCAACAGCTCATCATTTTATCTAGGCGGTGAAGAGGCTTCCATTCAGAAGAAAGAACCACAAGTGAAAAAAAGACTGGTATGTGTAATGTGTACAAAACCATCATAGTTATATGCTTTTCTGGTTTGTGGATTATCATCACAGGCCGAGAGAACAAAGCCATCCCAATTTCAACATATAGAGAATAGAAAATCACTTTTTTAAAACGAAGTTGTCATTACACATTGTTCCCACCAAAATAGCCACCAATTTGTAAATGAGCTATACCAGGAGTTCTCCTTGAGCTTTCATATCCGCTTCTTTTATTATCATAATCTCTGTAGTCTCTTCCATGACGAGGTGATGGTTCTGAACGGTCTCGATATTCTGTTGAATCACGCCTAGAATGCCGATGATCACTTCTGGAACTTTTGGAACTTCTGGATGAAGGAGTAACATGCTGCAACATTCGAGTACAAACTCAGTATTTGGTATGGGAGCCAATCTGATACAACATTCATACGCAAAATACAACTTTGATTACCAGTTATACAAAAATTTGGTCATGTTAACAAGATCAAAAACATTATCTCAAACAGCCAAGTTACCTCAGAAAGTGAGGTAGAAGCATATTTAGCAGAGTGGTTTGACTATAAAAATTGAAAAACATCACAATTAGATTGAACTGTAAAGGTTTATGGAAGGTTGTAGAGACTGATGAAAGTATTTCGGCACTCGGAGAAAACCCAACGGTTGCTCAGTTAAGAACTTACGAAACTGAGTCGCTGAAGAAGAACAAGGTACTAACCTGTTTGCATTCGGGTATTGCCGATCAAATTTTCACCTCCATAATGGACTTGGAGACACCAAAAGCTGTGTGGGATAAACTCCAAGAAACCTTTGAAGGTACTGATAGAGTAAAAGCTGTCAGATTATTAACTCTCAAAAAGAGAGGGTTTAATTATTGGAAATGAAAGATGATTAGGGGTGTGGGGGGGTTCGGTGAATGATTACTCAAGCAAGGGAGAAGAGATGTTATTACTCGGAGAAAAAAGGAAGTTGGTACTATAGCTATCAACACAAAGAAAGGTACCAAATACATTTCTAGAGTCTTATATGTGCCTGAACTTGAACGAAGTATGTTAAGCATGCCACAAATGATAAAGAATGGCTATGGTGTTGATTTTAATAAGGACTCGCAATGCGTTATCACTGATTCTCACGATTCTAAAATAGCTATCCTTGATATGGTAAATGATAGCTATTACTTAAAGCTAGATGTTGCAAATGCTAGTGCTTTTAGTCACTACTAGAAACTTGACTTTCACTGACAGATTTTCCGACGGACTGCTTTCCGTCGCTAATTACAGACGATACTCTATCGGATTAGCGACGGATGTTACAGCTAAATTAGAACTGCGCTTTTTCGACTGACTTCCGGCGGATTTCCGAGGAATACATTTTTTGTCGGAAATTGGCTAGTAATTAACATAATTTGCAACGACTTTCCGACAGCCTACCGACAACCATACATACCCATCGTTAATCTGTCGGAAAATTTATAAAGTTTTGATATTTATTACTCAAAACCAATAGCAACTAATCATTTATTTTTTTATAATCCAAATTCTAATTTTTTTCCCATTCTCTCTGCGCTTTATATAAAACCAAAAATCACTTTTAATTTCCGATCTAATTTCCAAAAATCACAATCCGATTAACAAATTTAACTAATAATTCAAATCACAATCCGATCTAATTTCCATCAACAAGTTCGATATAATCAAGTAAGTTTCCATCACATGCAAATTACAATTCGATTTTGAATGTATTATTTGCCCTAATTTCGTTATTTTATCTGATTTTTCCCCAATTTTGTATGTATTGCTTTGCCCTAATTTCATTATGAATTGATTATGTGAAACTGATTATGAAGTTGTGAATAGATTTGTTGTTACGATTTCATTGTGAATGGATTAGATTATGTGAATGTGTGTGTGTGTGTGAATGGATTATGTTGTTACTGTTTCTGAGTGTTTGGCTGATTGGCGCGAGACTTGAATAATCGAATAAGAGTTATGAGTTTTGTTCGAGCTAAAACGGATAAGCGTTATGAGTTTTGTTCGAGCTAAAACGGATAAGCGTTATGAGTTTTGTTCGAGCTAAAACGGATAAGCATTATGAGTTTTGTTCAAGCTAAAACGGATAAGCGTTATGAGTTTCTGATTGGCACTAACGGTAAGTTGTGATAAGTGTGCCGCACATGCTTTCATGTTTAAAGCTGGGATAATTAGCGGTTTGAGTGTTTGGCGGATAGTTAGAATTAATTAATCACGTGTTTTGTTGTAATAATTTGTTTCGTTGAAGTTTGGCTAATTCACTTTTAGAGTTTAGTTTAAAAAATAAACTAAACCAAACACCCCCGTAGTCTCTTAGTGGTGTGGGTGGGGTCAAATATTGGTAACCTTTGTTTAAATGGCATGTAAATAATAAATATATTAGCGGCAGTAGGGGAACTTAACCGTGATCTCGATATACACTAGTTCCTTTGGCCAAACCGGTAAATAAAAAGAGGGAGTGTGGTAAGCAAGAAAAGAAAAGGGGGACCATATCATCGAGTTTAGTTACAACTAACTAAATAGAAGGATCTACCTTCGATCCGGTGGTATGTTTTAATTTTGCTAGTTATTATCAGGTGATTTTTATTGCTTAATCGACTATTTTATTATAGATCTCTCATACTCTCTCTATAATAATTATGATCATCCAGGCTTGCTTTTCATTAGGAGGTCTACTGTAATCCGATATGAATTGTAAATTAGTTAGATTCTTTCATTGAATATGCTGAATTGACACGAGTTATTATGCTATAGATTTGTATGAGTTGTGGGGACATAATACAAAATTCATGTCTTCAACTACAAAATTCATGTCTTCATCTACAAAATTCATGTCTTCATCTCAAGATCCGTTTTATATTGTTAAAGATAAGATTCAAGAGTCCGTAAGTTGCGCTATCTTTCTTTTCTGTCTACATCATTTGCCATTGCTGAACCTCCTAAGTTAAAGTTTTTGTTCATTAGATTGATAAGTTGCAGTCAACATATCATCAATGGGACGCATCCTTGTTGCCAATGGGGAGCAATCCCGTCTCACAAAGGAACTCCTTTCCAATTGCGACAACATTGATTGTCAGGTATGCATGCTTCTCACTTACTACTACTACTACGATTTAAGCATTCTGTTCTGGAAAACAATTAAGACAATCTATGTTTTTGTCTAAATAGGCAAGCTGTTTACCAGTATGCATAATGTCAGGGAATTTATAGTGACATGATTAACCTATCAAAGATTAATACTAAGTTTCAAAGTCAGGGAATAATGTAAAGTGTAGCTAGAAACTTGTGAGAAGATAAAACCCATACATCAAAGATTAATGCTAACCAATATGTCCTTACGGCCCAGAGGTACCACCCCAACTGAAACTTAACATTCAGGTTCAGGTTGAAGCGTATTTTAGACATATATGTGTGAGCATGCGTACATTGGCCAAAGACCACAAATGAACGGATCATGAAAACTTTTATTGAAAGAGAAATTGAATTTAACAACCATAAGATACCTGAAGGATCAACTTCTTTAGCAAGCTTTATAGCGTCAGATGTGGCAATGTCTTGATTAGCTGGGGAAATTGCCAATATAGTAGTGTTGTCAATAATTGGTAAATGCATGTAATCTTAAGGTTGCCTGTTTACTTGGCCAGACATTCACATATCCTTTGCATGTTGTGAGAAGGCAAATGCAGGTAACCTTTCATGTCTGCTTTCAGTTATATACATATGGGAATCAAAGTATGAGATAACCAAGATACATGTTTTTTGTTGGAAATAAACTTGATCTTGGATCGAAATGAACAAACTTTGAATCAAATATACCGTAATAATCTTGCTATTAAACTTGCTATAATTTCAGAATCTGTCATTACATACTTGTTCTAATAATTCGTCCCTATTTATAAGAAATGAAACAGTACATCTAAAAGTTATGTCGGTTCAATGAACCATCGTGTCTATTGAGGAATAACTGATTTACAGTTATTTTCAGTTATATAACCGTTTTTGGTCCTGCGGGTTGGCTTTGACCCGGTTTGTTTGGGATTACTGGGTAAATTGGGTTTGACCCAATATTCTCCCCCTAATCACAAACGCTGCTACTTAGATCCTTGACTTCAAAGTAATGTAGGTTCGGTGTCAGTGTCATAGATGAGATGCGACTCTTCTTGCTTGTATTTGTTGTTTCTCCATCTCGTGCATTCCTTCGCAAAGTGTCCATACTAACCACAATCGTAACATCTAAGCTTGCTTTTGTCTTTAGTTCCTTGACTCGTACTTGCTCTGCGTGCATTTGGATTATTCTTCCATTTCATGCTTTCCTTGCCTTCTTCGTTGAAGTTTTTATCTCGCCATTTACCATACCTTTTGTTGTTTGAACTTGCCATGAGAAGCTTGTCTTGATCATTTGCCTCTAGCGTGTCTTGGCTCTTGATTCGTTCTTCATAAGCTGTTAATCTTCCAACGGCTTCTTCAAACGACATTTCGTCTAGGTCTTGATATTGTTCTATAGTTGCCACGATCGGTAAAAACTTCTTTGGAACAGAGTTAAGTAGTTTTCTTACTAGGACCTTATCTTCCAAAGTTTCACCAAGTCCTTTAAACTTGGCCATTATACTACTTAACTTTCCTTCGAAGTCACTTACTTTTTCGTTTGGTTTTATCCTGAGCGTCTCTAGTTCACTCCTTAAAGTTTGCAGTCGTGCCTTTTGAACGAGATCGGCTCCTAAATGCTTGACTTTGATCGAGTCCCATACTTCCTTTGCAGTCGAGTATTGTGCAACTTGCATTAAAATATCTTGCGGTAGTGTTTGGAAAATTATTGCCTTTGATGTGTTTTCTTTCTTCTCATTTGTTATTACTCCTTTTGCAACAATCGTTTCCCAAATGCCATATGCCTTCAATATTGTCTCCATCATCAATGCCCACGTTGTGTAGTTTACTTCGGTCAATTTTGGACATTGTAGTGAAACATTTCCTAGTTCTCGAACTGATGTATTGTTCGATGTGTCATCTTGCTTGTCATCTTTTGTCATGCTTGCTTGCTTGCTTGCGTTTAATCAAAAGATCAAGAGTTTTTGTTTTTTTTACTGGCTAATCTTGCTAACCAGATTTTCCTTGCTATGAACCACGAAGGTTCGATTTATCTTGCTATGAACCACGAAGGTTCGGTTTTATCTTGCTATGAACCACGAAAGTACGATTTATCTTGCTATGAACCACGAAGGTTCGGTTTTTTTTTCTTGCTATGAACCACGAAGGTTCGATTTTTCTTGCTATGAACCACGAAGGTTCGAGTTTTTTGCTATGAACCACGAAGGTTCGGTTTTTCTTGCTATTGTATTTATAAAGAAAATATATTTTTTTCTTCAATATATTTTTCAAAGAAAAATACTAATTTAAATTTAAAGAGGAGTAAATTTTCTAAAAAACTAAAGGGTATAGATTGTAAAGAAAATAAAATAAAAGGGTTAAATGGTTTTTTTTAAACCTGCTAGGGTATGTGTCCCTTCTTATCTTTTATTACTATGCCTCTTTCTTTCTTTCTTTCTTTCTTGGAGATATCGTCTCTTTGTCTCTCTGGTGAAAACGCGTCTCCTTTTTGAGACCGTTCCTGCTTCTTCTTCTTCGATTCCCTTGATTGTTTTGCGAAAACTAGGGTTTCGCAAATTGGGATCTTGCTAACCGCCTAAAATTTGGGCTTTTTTGCTAATTCGAATCGATTCTATGGATCGATTTGGTGTGCGGTTCTTTATCTCCTTCAGAATCAGGTACGTTCGTTCCTTTGATTCTGAATTTTGCCCCTTCGATGATGACTTCTGTTATATGATTCGATGTGGGTTCCTTTTATTTTCGAATCTGTGAAAAAAATGGTGCCTTATCCCTTTGTTTTTCGGGTTGTGGTTTTCCGTTTCTTGTTTGATGAACTTGCAGGGTTGGAACCCTTCGTTGCCAGTGATTTCTTTTCACTTGGCCGCGATGTTGGATTCGCCTGATGTAAAACCGGTTTCTGGAAAACCTTGGTGCTGTTTTTTGATTCGAAAAAGAAAATCTTGGTATATGATGATTTGGTTTTTCAATCATACCTTGCTCTGATGCCAAATGTTGGATCGCACTTTCTAATTTGGAATCAAAATATACCAGAAATAATCTTGCTATAATTTACAGAATATGTCATACATTCTGATGATTCTTGCATCACGCTTTGTTCTTACAAATTGCCTATCTATTTATACAAATGAAAGGGTGCGTCTAAAAAGTTGTGATGGTTCATTTTTGAACCATTGTGTCCCTACGAAAATAACTGCAAAATAGTTATTAAACGGTTTGTAACCGTTTCTTGTAACTGCTGGTTTGACAGCGGGTGTGATTATCCATTGGGTTGGGTTTGACCCGGTTTGACCCAATACCTTTCTCCTTACATCTAAGCTCCCTGTATCAATAAATAATGACCACTTTGCCCATCAGATACAATTGATTTACTTTGTGTTGTTGGGGTACTCTGTTATTTGACGAATAGGAAAATGCTCGTTTCACTTAAACTATGCATTACAGTCTTCTTTGGGTATCGTTTTTGTTGTTGAACATAACCTTTTGCAAACTTCTGCATTATTTGGCACAGTTGTTTCCTCTCATTTTTTACAAAAAGCATCCCTCGTACCTGAATATACAATATCAACAAAACATAAGTCCAGATCCAAAATCTCTGAGCAAAAGACACATTATGTTAGGCCATTTGTGCTTTAATAGACGTTACATAACAAGATAATTTTACGGTTATACCTTGACTTATGAAACTTTAAGAAAAGAATTACCTGTAGATTGTTATCTTTGACCCAGTCAGTACTATAGTCGGTTTGATCCCAGAGCTCGTAGATCTGAAGTAACTGGATATGATCACCCCAGCCGGAACCATCTGAAGGAGGTTGCTTCCTCTTCTTGTCTGTGTGTTTGCTGCAAATCAAGGCGTGATCAGATTTAAGATTTACAATTTTCTTAGGAAATATCG
>BQNB010101486.1:0-16770 GCA_026074375.1 Tanacetum coccineum | reverse complement strand
TATCTGTTAATTCGTTTGATTCATTTACTTGTTAATGTTATTCGATTTACACTATTAAAAGTATGCAGGTTTCCCAACAGTAAACACTCCAAAAGTGATGCAGCTGTATAAAAAAAGGAACCTGGTCTGCTTTGTTTTGTGTTTTATTGTTTTTATGTGAGCAGTGATGGGAGAATGCTTCTGCTACAAATTTAGAATCCTCAACAAAATCACTTGTAGATTTCAAAAGGGGTAGAGTTCAAAGTGGAGCATTAGCTGGCGTCACATTAGATACTTGTTGATGATGCTAAATATAAATAGAAAAAAGTTAACACAAATATTTTTAGAGTTCAAAGTGGAGCATTAGCTGGCGTCACATTAGATACTTGTTGATGATGCATCAATAAGTCATGATAACACAACTAATCTAACTAAATCAAGCCGTGACTAATAAGTTATGATAACACAACTAATCTAACTAAATCAAGCGGTGACGATAGCTATAGGAAGAAGCATTGATTGTTGTGGTATTTTTAGTATGTGTGAGAGAATTAGTGAGAGAGAGCCGAGTGAGACTGAGAATCCCACACCGCGAACAATCGAAACCATCCACCACCATTTAATTTGAACTCGATTTTGATATGTTTATGTCTGGAATAGGGTTTGGTGGGAGGTCGGTGGAATTTTGAGATGGGGGATGAAGATGGTTCTGGAGAGGTGTTAATTACAACGAAGGTTGTTCTAGATAAATATGGAACAACACACGAAAGGAAAAGTAACGTTAAACTCGATTAGCTTGCTTAGCACGCTTGACTCGAATAACTAAACGAGTTTTTGATCGAGCCGAGCAAATCATTAGATTTATAAGCTTGACTCAATGAAACTAATCGAGCACAAATTTTTCTTTGAAGTCGACTCGAGCTTAATAATTTTCAAACTCGACCTGCGGAGATAAACGAGCTCGAATTCGAGTAGCTTGTTAAAAGCTCGACTCGTTAACACCTCTATTTCTCAACACCCCATGACAAACAGCCCTTAAAAATGGTTTCGTGGTGTAGTTGGTTATCACGTCAGGTCTTCGGTTCGAAAACCATTTTTTTTAGAATATATATATTTTCCCGCCAAAACCATTTGAATTTCAATTAAATCTCGATTTTATTTTTTATTTCTCTCACAAACAAAATCTAATCCCTCATTTTTAAAAAGTTCGTTCTTCACAATCGATTATCGAAATGGGATTTGTATGCATCGAGTGGATCGAAAGGAGATAAAGCCAAGCGGCCATATATAAACTTGGAGAACTGCATTTGCCTCATGACTGCATATACCCCTCTTTTGTTATACATTTTCATGGCCTGGCATTATGGTTCTATGTTATTTAACGAATCTTTATAGTTGATGCTATATGATAGAGATTTAGGTGTAAACAGCTGTAGCCTTTGTGTTGCGCGTTAGGTGTTTGATGAAAGCCCTCAACGGAAATTTTGTCATTTTATGTTGTTAGTAGCTTGATGATTTGTTATAATAAAAATTGGGAATTTAATCGGCTAATTTAGTTTTTTGATGACCATTTTTGTGGTTGCTTTGATTAGTTAGATAACCATCTAGACGGTCTGATTAGCGACATTGCTCCAATCTTTTCGCCGACTAATCCACGGGTTTTGAGCCAACCGCCGCACATACTCAAACCGGTTAAAACCCTCCCCTTTTTGGGAAGGTATGAGAGGCTTTGACATGTACAAGACTATTTGGGTTTGCTTTTCTAGAATATAATGTCATTTCGGATATGCTAATCTTGAAACTAATTATATGCTATTTGAAAAGAGGGGTGTTTGGGATTGCCTTTTGTAAAGCTTAAAAACTTGTAACATCTTCATAGTATAGGCTTATGCTTATTGTAAAGGTTCAAAAGCACTTTTCAATAAGCATAAGCTGTTTTAGAATTACAATCCCAAACACCCATCAAGTAGTTGTGTCAACTTAATCTAAAGTGTTCCAAGCATTGAAGTACTAGACTAGTATGGAAATAATTGTTGGAAATCTGAGCATTCTATCTTATCTTTTGTATGGGTGTTTTTAGTAAGTCTTTATAATTGATCGGTGTTGCAAAAAATATCTACAAGGCCGATTAATCGCCGCCTAGGCGCTATTGGGCCACCAACCTTGCCGATTTGTGTAAATAGGTCAAACAAATCGGTCAACGGTGGTCAATGGCGGTCAACGACGATCAATGGTGGTCAAACTTACTGGAAACCTACAAATCTTGCCGCAAATACCCAAAACTCACCATAAACTTGTTTTAATCACTTATAGTACCTGTGACGCTGTGTATATCCATTACAAGTTTTTTTTTTCAAATATCTTGTCGGAAATACCCAAAACCAACCGAAAATACCCAAAACTCGCCGGGAATACCCAAAAATTACCGGAAATGCCAGTCCGATTAATCCCGCCTAGACCGATTACAAGCTACAAGGGGGTCGACCGCCCGACTACCGATTCGTGATTTTTGCAACCTTGAGTTTGATTCAACACGATTTAATATTATAGGCATATATGTTGGTGAAAACAAAGTTGTTCACTTGACCACCGAAGAAAAAGGATACAAAAGTATTCAAGATTCATGTTTAACCAGTCCAGACTGTGGATTTCACAAACATGGAAGTGGAGTGGTTCTTTCTTGTTTTGATTGTTTCATTGGATCAGGATCCTTATACCTCTTTCAGTAGGGAACCAATACATATGTATACATCTCAAGACTCCGAAGTGCAACATGCACCATTGCAAATCTGACCCTTCCTCAAGATGTGATACATAACCGAGCCATGTATCTGCTACAAAACGGATTTGGAAACTATACTTTGGTGTTGAACAACTGTGAGGATTTTGATTTGTACTGCAAGACGAGCCTTTTGGGTCGTGATTGGGCTGATGGGGGAAACAGTGGTCAAGTGAGAATAGTTGGGTGATGTCACCATTGAATGTCGTTGTTTCTTCTGCGGTTAAAATATTCAGATGTAGTACCCCTGTGGCTGCAGTTGTAGGAACCGGGATGCATTGTTTGAGTCAATATATGACTGATATTGGTGTTCGGAAGGATGTGTTAGATAATCAAGGTGGAGGATATGGCATTGTCCGAAGCTGAAAATGGTGAAGAATTCATTCGTAAGTAAAGATTAAAAAATTTGCTCAAGGAACCAAGACATAATGCATCATTAGTTGAATATGAAGCCTTGGTCATTAAGTCCGATGTTTCTCATTTTACTCCTAGGACTTTAGTTTTGTTCCAGAAATTGAAGTTTAGAACTTTAGATGGGTATTTATCTTTGTGTTAGTAATTGCGTCCACATTTATTTATAACAATGGTTTTTGTAAGGATACAATTCTATGAATCTATGTATGGTGGACTCGAAACAAGAAGGGTATTTTGCAATTTACCGGTCATTTGGAACTATGTAGGGGCAAAAGACGCAAAATTTGGAAGTCGAGAATGTTTTTAGGAATTCTTTTAATGGGTTGATTCTCTGTAATACTTGGTCGAAAAGCTTGATTTATTTCCTAAAGAAGCATGGTGAAGAACATGAAATGAACATATTCTCACGGAATTGACTCCTTGCCTTTGTCCACGATATTGTCCTCGGAGGATTCAGAGCCGTTACTTCCCTTTGTAGCATCTTCGTCATGTGCACGCTGACTTAAATTCTGGTAATATGTTTAGATCATTCGTATAAATTTCATATTGGAAATAATGTCAACGTGAGGCGTAGGTACATTTTATTATGTAATTTGAAAATGCAGAACAAATATTTGTTGTTTTGCTTTTTATATAATGTTTATTAGAAAGCTTCATTTTAATAAAAGTATAATGTAAAATAAAAAATATCACTGTACTTTGTTGTAAGTCATCACTATGTCTGTTTGGCTGTGAGTTTTGGTGGTGTGCTAAATAATGATGTGGCACTAACGTAAAGATGCTCGTTTGATGACCATTACGCCCAGTGTAATAAAAGTACGTCACACTTTCTGTGGTGAAAGTGAAGTACAGGTCCTTCTATGCCTTCATTAGTTTGTTGGAATTTTCCCTTTTTGTAAGACGTGTCAAAATGTATCTAACATTTTTTCTTTTCCTTCTTATTTTAAACAATGAATCAATTTACTTATTCACTCTGGTAATGGAAGTGTTTAATCTGTTAATGGCAAGGAATATCCAGGATAGTGAAGGCTTCAAATATCAGTGGATGTAAAGAGTTAAAGTCGACACACCTATGTTTTGCAGATAATTAGCTTGTCCTATGTTATGGTAACTGTAAGGCAGTTTAGTAGTGTTTCAGGGCTGCTTCCAAACCTGAACAAGAGTATTGTGATTTTTTAATTGAAGTTTGTAGACAAACAGGAGATTTTAAAGATTTTACCTTTTAAAATTGGATCTCTTCTTGTCAAATACCTTGGGGTTCCTCTGTTGACAAAGAAGTTGGGTATAAATGACTACAAACAACTAGTTGATAGACTGAAAAATAACGTCAATGATTGGAAGAATAAAGCATTATTATAGACCGGTAGACTGCAATTGATTGCGTCTGTCTTAGCTTCAATGCACATGTATTGGGCTTCTGTTTTCTTGCTTCATAAAACTGTGGTAAAGGAAATAGATAGGGTGTTAAAAGGGTTTTTGTGGTGTCAAGACAAGGTTCAGCAAAGGTGGCTTGGAAAGATGTTTGTTTCCTTAAAAGTCAAGGAGGATTGGGGCAGAAAATGTTAAGTCACCGGAATGAAATTTTACTCCTTAACCAACTATGAAACATTGCTTCTAGGAAAGACTCTCTGGGTCAAGTGGGTTCATCTATATAAACTCAAAGGTAGAAGCATATGGGATGTGGGATGTGAAAGTAAATGATCGCTGGAATTGGAAGTTTATATTGGGGCTTAGAGAAAAGATTAGACCTCACATACTGTATGTTATTGGGGATGGGAGAAATACTTCATTTGGTATAATAACCAGTTTAGCCCATTGAGCAACATAATTTTTAGGAGAACAAGGTACGTGCCAGATCCTGTTTTGGGAGGTGATTTACTGACTTATACCGTATCAAACTTGTAGTGCGGGCGTGTGGCATTGTACTTTATACAACAACAGCTATACCGAGATCGCCGAAACAAGGTACGAGAGGTAGGATGTAGAGTCACGC
The DNA here is from genome assembly GCA_026074375.1 of Tanacetum coccineum. NCBI lineage: Eukaryota > Viridiplantae > Streptophyta > Magnoliopsida > Asterales > Asteraceae > Tanacetum > Tanacetum coccineum. The sequence goes on along the minus strand of BQNB010101486.1, from coordinate 11,605 downwards.
CCCTGAAGGTAAAAGGACTGTTTCCCATTGTATAATTCATCTAATTTGATATTCTGCAACAGTATGGGTACAAATCATTTCCCTTCTTAATACCGCAAGACAAGAACGAAAACACAAACCATCTCAACGGCATAAAGCCCTGAGTTGACTTGAAGAGGCCAAATTACACAGAAACAACAAATCCGCCATGACCAAATGTTAGATGATTGTGTATAACAAGAAAAAAATATACCACAAATGTACAGTGTTTCAAACAACCAAAATGAGGATGAGCATATGTAATCACAACTTCACAATACACAATCAAATTCCAAACCACACTGTATAATGACTTCATAGAGATGAAAAACCAAAGCCTGTCAAACCCGAGCTAATTTCATAACCACACCAGCCATGTATTTGCCTTGATGTTCAGCAAGTGCCAATTCTGTTTCAGTGGGTTCACGTGTCCCATCACCAGCAAACACTCCAGCACCGTAAGGAGTCCCACCTCTGATTGAGTCCATTTTAAACATACCTGCACCAAATGTGTACCCCACTGGAACAAAAAGCATCCCGTGGTGAGCCAGCTGTGTAATTGCTGTCCAACTGCATACGCAGGATAAAAAACAGTTAGACGTTGAGGTGGCAATTCTGACCATTGAGTTAGAAATGGAAAAATATAGATCATAACTAATCTCAAACATGTCAAATGGGTCTGAACAAATGATTCTTGCTAATACGGAAAAGTGTCAAATCGGTCAAACGGATCAAAAGTGACAAAGGTTATTCTAAATGGATACAGCAGCCTAAACTGCTTTATTCAGATTTTAAGAAATACTGCTTTATTCAGAACTTGGCTTATTTTACTACTATAATTTCATGATCAGATTCAACGGATATCACTTTGTTTAAATGATTATTAGTGTCTATGGAACAACACGAGCCAACATGTTCTAAAATGCGCCAATAAGTTACCTTTCTGACCCGCCAATTTTCCAGATTAAAATCGGGTTAAATTTACTTCAAGATCTTCTTTTGGGGGTTGAGGGTATTTTCAGGAAACCAGTAAAAAAGGCTAAACAAGTTTAGGCAAGTGCAAGGTTACATACAGAAAATTGAAGTTTTTGGCTGAAAAGTAAGACAGGCCAAATATGGAATAAGGACAAGCCTACAAAGACGAAGAGAATAGCATAGAGACCTAAACCTTGCACTTGGAATAAGGACAAGCCTACAAAGAGAATAGCATAGAGACCTACAAATATGGAATAAGGGCAAGCCTACAAAGAAGTTTTTGGCTGAAAAGTAAGACAGGACAAGCCTACAAAGACGAAGAGAATAGCATAGAGACCTAAACCTTAATTCCTCAACAGTATAAGGGCCAAACAAATATATCTTCGTTAGCAGGGACGGACCTACATGGATGTCGGGTGTGGCACAGGCCACACCCGATTTTAGGTTGCGAAGTGTAGTTTTTGTTCAAAAAGTGCATTTTTTTTGTACGTGCAACACCCAATATGTGCTACTATTTTTATAGTGCAAATTTACCTTAGCTCAAAAATTATTTATGGTGCGGTTTTAGTACTTATGAAATGAAAAAAATTGTGCAACACCCATTCGAAAATCCTAGGTCCGTCCTGTTCGTTAGTAAGTCAGAACAATAGAGAAGTAAGTTGTGTATATTGTCTTACATTATCTGTTTGCCATGCGTTGCCGAGACTCAATATATCAACGCGATCGTGATTTCCTATCAATAATAATCTTCAACCATAGTGGCTGATCTTAAATGCCTACCATCATATAGCCCGTCATCCGAATAGAGTAAAGCAACCCTCAAATGACCCAAAAAACAAAATGGGGAAAACAAGAAAAAATTATAAGTTGATCCCTTAATTTAGGCAGAATACCACACGATTAATCTTCACTATGTGGTCACAAAGCATACAATGACACTTATATTATTAATCATAAACAAGTCAACTCTACCTTAAGTTCCTGATTAGCTGATTCTAGTTATTCAAGTAACCAACATCACTTTATAAACACATTTCAAACACCCCAAATATATAACATAGTTCCCTCTTGCTAACAAAAGTATCAATAAACCGAAAATAAAACCAAGTGGAAACATAATCTTAAGGTTTTAAGGGGTGTCGGAGGTTGTATGTTTAAACTGCTTATATTAGATAAACATAGATAAACAGTTAAAATATGCAACTCTTACCTGATTACTCAAAACTGTGTCAAATAAGCAGTGTGGATCAAAAATCCCAAACACAATCTAATTTGCTTTTTGCTTTCAAACGAAATAAGCAGTCTCAAACGCCCCCTAAACACATGAGAAACAATACAACAAATATCTTACAAGTGATAGGCATAAAAAGTCGCATTAAAGCCTAACAAATACACAAATGCAAACAGTAATCAATGGAAACGACACTATTATATTTACTAGGGTCTCTTCATCAAAATGGTTCTATCACATCATTGCACCTAAAACATTTCACTCTGAATTTGATTAAATTCCAAACCCTAACACTAGACCCACATCATAACATAACTAACTAAACAAACAAAACCAATAACCACATCCCAATCCCAACAACTAAATCAACGAAATAAGCATATATACCTTTTTATATGCATCCCCAAACACCCTCTAAATATACTAGAAGCCAATTAACATATACAGAATTTGATAGTCAAATGATACTCATAAAACGTAGCATTCGAGCCTAACTATTAGGCAAATGCAAACATGGGCTTGTAGCCTAGCGGTACCTTTGAGATACTCCCCTACCAAGTGGTTGTGGATTGAAGTCTCGTGTCAGGCAATTGTGTGCGACAGTTGAAAAATGGATTGTTAGTTTGCGTTTCAAAAAAATATCTAAGGCAAACAATAATCAATGGAAACGAAACTATAATATGCACTAAAATCTCTTCATCATTTTGATTCCATCAAAGCACCCACACATTTCAACCTCAATACGGACTATACGACATTTTCCTCCATCTAATTTCATCAAATCTAGTCTATTCCAAACCCAACACTCATTCAACATTAAAGTGTTCCTAATAAACCAAACAAAACCATAAACCACATTTCACATTAAAAAGAACCCTTAGGCGGTCATCTCTTGTCCACATAATCCTAAATAGATTAGAAGCCAATTAACAACTATGTTACACATCGATAATCATAAAACATAAGTATCTGCACCTAAGCTGCCTAAAAATTACACAGATGCAAATAATAATCAACGAAAAGAAAACAATTAACTTACGCAGTAGTCTCTTGTCCACCACCTTGAGTCCCTGTACTAACAAAAAAACCAGCAGGCTTCCCAGCGAGTTTCTGTTCTCTCCACAACCCACCCGTCATATCGAAAAACGCCTTCATTTGCGCAGCCATACACCCGTATCTCGTCGGGAACCCAAACAAAAACCCATCAGCACTTTCCATCTCATCAACAGACAACATCTCAACAATCTCATCATCTTTAGGTGGGGCCCGCATTTGTGCCAACACACCTTCCGACAATGTCTCAGGTACACGGTACAACACACCTTCAACTCCTTGGACAGTTTCAACTCCTTTCTTAATCCTACGCGCGAGTGTCTCCACGTGGCCATACATTGAGTAAAAGATAACAAGTATTTTAAGGTTTTTTAAGGTTGCTATTGGGACAACATCATCATCGTCAAGTGTTTGGTCTTGGGATGTTTGGTGTTCTGTCTGGGGGGATCCGACATTGACTGGGGCAATGTTGGTGGTGACTGGTGGTGGACGTTTCTTGCTAGGTACACAACCGCCGCCTTTGCCCATTGTGTTTCTTTTGGGATTAAGATGTGATTAAGGTTTTTGGATCCGACATTAATCTTGTGTTTGGAACATGGTGGTTGTGATTTTTTATGTCACTTTCAATTGTTTTTGTTGTTTGTTGGATAAATCTACGACTATCTGTTACTATGGGCTGTAGGGACTACGGTTAGACTTTGGTTTTTGGGCTTTGCCGTTTGTTTTGATTGGTCTTTGATTTAACCGAAAACAACCGAATGTCCGAATCGAACTAATAACCAAACCGAACAGAACTACTAATTCGGTTCTCGGTTTGGATATTGTTTGGCAATCAAAACCGAAAACTAAATTCAATAACACTGAAGTTGGTCTTGGTAAATAATATGGTCTTGTTCTTGTTTATCTAATGTCTATCAATGTGTTATCCATTGTCACCATCTCATCTTCTAAAATACCTGTTGAAGTCCTAACAACACTTGCAGATGGCCCAGGAGTACTAACAGTTGGTCTAGCAGTACTAACCAATGCTCTTGTAGTATGTAGGATCGTTATTCCTTAATGAAACACTGATATACTGTCAACTATGCGGAATCTAGTTGGCAGTACTTATGAAGAACACACAACAGTTTCTCAAACGATTTCTTTTATAAACCTTTTGAATCTGCCTAAATTGCAGATCCCTAATACAATACTAATAATTCTCAACTTAGTGTTTTTCTATGTTTTTTCTATATCTCTAATATCTTCCTAGAGATCCTTTTATAAACATAAGGATAACCTCTAGTAGATGTACAGTCCTTGTATATCATAAACACTAATTGATACTTATCACTAATAACTGTTACAAGATAAATGCTAAAACAACCGTTTAAACTTTATAGTTCCTATATCCACGGCAGTACTTCGATCTTTGACTTACAGTACCTTGACTTTCTACTTAGCAGTACTTTGACCTTTCACTTAGCAGTACTTTGACCTTTTGACTTGTATTTCCCAACATAGTACTAACTCCAGAAGTAGCAACATAAACTGTCTCTCCTTCAACATTTTCCATATCATCATCAAGTCCATCAAAGTCACTATCTTTAAACATTGGCTTTGTCTTGTCACTTTTCCTCCCTTGTTTGACTTAACCTGCATGTATATCCTCCTTTTTGGGTGTGGGATGCTTGACTTCCTTTATCTTTCTAATTTCTTGACTCTTTTCTTTAGTTTGAGGATCTCCACAGCTTGAGCATCCTTCTCTTTCTCTAAGTCAAGCACCTATTTTGACAATTTTGTACACATAGCCATCAATTCTTTCAGTTTCAATCTACCCTCATCACTTCCAGGTGTGTAACTGACAAAAGATTGACCTACCATTTTTTTAAATCTACTTCTTATATAAAGGAGGGTTTATTAAAATTGATCTTGCCCCAAAAACCTTTAAAATAAAACACGTGGTATTCTTGATTTTTAAGAGCCATATGATCAATTTCCCCCCAAAGCACATTCTCATGACCCCCGCTTCTATAATTTTTTTCCCTAAAACCTGACACACAACCCTTTCTAAGAAACCCTAAAACACTCTCATCATCAGCGAAATTCAATCCAAAAACATGATTCAATCCATAACAAACACATCAAATATATTCGAGTTTCATAATCATGGTGGTGCGTTTTTAGATCTTACGAATTCCACAACCCAGATTGTGCCGTTTTTTACACACGCGGTAAGTTTACATGTTTGATTCATTATATTTTGTATTAATTGTATACTTGACCAATTTTTGAATTTGACTTTTAGGGTTTTTTCGGATTGATTGTTTTTATGTGGTTAAATGCGTGCTTTTTGGAGCATAGATGCTTGCCAAAATATTCATGCTTAATCTCTACAGAAATCAATCAGAGGTAAACTTTTTCTTTATGGATTGATGTTATTTAGATCCATTTTAATTGTTTTGAATTGTCTGTTCACATTTGTTTTAGAATGATTGTGTTTTCTTTATTAACCTCATGAAGTCTCAACAAAAGGTAATTATGTTTATATGTTTATATTTAGTCTGGTATGATGTATATTACAAACTTATTCTATGATGATGATTATCGATGCTTGAAAACCTAACATCTACCTCTTGAAACCGATTCATGTATAATTTTTAAAAATATTCAAAAACAATCTTATCCATAATTTCTGTAACAAAAACGCATAGCTTTTAAAACATTTCCGTAATTATAGCTAATTTTTTTAAACTGATATATCAGTTCCTTTATTATAATAAAATATTATGCAATTTTGAAAACAATTTTGATTTTTGTGAGACAATACTAAAGAAGATCATATTGACAGCTTATTATAGATATGCCTTTCACGTGTTTGATTTAATGTATGAAAGATATAGTTGGAGAAAGTAAAGGTAGTAACTTGACGATTAGATTCGAAGTTTAGGACTATACTTATATGGAAAAAGCAAAGGATATGTTTTGTTTACAACATTTTTTCTTCTTTCGTTGATTAGGGTTCAACTACGCTGGAAGGTGAAGCACGAAGAAGATCAATTTTGGCGACCGAAGGCTACTCATGGGAAACAACTGAGGTAATGGCTAAAGAATATCATTTGTTTAACTTCAGGTTCTTTAAAAGAAGGCAATTCTTGCTGATGAGCTAAAACGAGGTAAGTTGTGTATAGCATCAAATAATAACTTTCAAGGGGACCATCCAAACAGCCCTTATACATATCGTTCATTATAAAAAGTACTCATTTAAAAACAGGATATGGTGTGTTATGGTTTTTATTATATTACTTTTTTTGCATCAGCACATTGCAACATCAAAAGGGCATGAAGAACGTGTTTTGGTTACAATGCAGAGCTACATAAGCTCAACTTTCTCGGGTTAGTGTCTTTTCCCTAAACTAAACCAGTTGAGATAGTTTTTTTATCTTTTTTTATATTTGGTTAATTATTGTGTATAGCCAAGCTGGTGTCTCTTTTTGCGTTTCAACATTGTAAATTTTTCGGAGCCTATGGAATACAATAAAAACATGAAATTTATAGTTTTTCCAATGAGTAGGCCATAAGTAAGTTTGTGTAAACTTTTAATCCTTAATTTCTATTTTACCTTATTTATATGATTAAGAACATATTTTTCATTATATAGGACAATAGTCCTATCTTGAACGTTCGATGATCGTCTTGGCATGTTCACTAATGCTACACATAGAAATAGGCATCTTCTTTGTATTTACATCAGGGTTTTAGAAACTATATTTCAACTAACTCGAGGTTATTTTTTTAGAGTTATCAAAGTTTAATTTGTTTCTGCCTGATCTAATTAGTAAGACATACTCAGAGGGATTTGGATTTTTATTATATCATTAATTCTTTATGTGAATAAGCCATAACATGTTGGTTAATAAAATTGTGGTTGGATCATGAGTAGTGGCACCTCATATGCTTCAATAACCCCCTGATCTTGAAAATAAATTATAACTATTTTTGTGTTCTCTTCACTGTTAGTGTCTTTTCTGTAATTTTGATTCTAAAAAAGATTTCTAGATGCACATAGATGTATTTAATTGTTGGTCTTTAATAAATCTTATATATTCATGTACCAAAAACTATAGTTTTTATGGTAGTTATATAATTATGTTTAAAATGAAAAGCTGAGTGGTTTACTTTATGCTTACACAAGGTAATTTAGGTAATATAAAGATGTTGCTTTTCCTATTCATGTCATGTTCCTTCTCTTTTGCTCCTTAAAAGTTAAAATCGTGATAATTTCTAAATTTTCGCCTCTAATACCAAACTAAAATATCAAGATGAAGCCGAAGTCGATGGCTCCATCATTGAAGACTTTGCAGACTACATCTCTTGCAGTTCGCCAACAGCTTTTATTGGAACATGGTTTTGGCATGGTTTATTTAATGGCATTTTTTTTGAGTTTTTGTTGTAATTATATTTATGCTTATAAATATTTGTATAATTTTTCGGAGCCTATGGATAATAAAACATGAAATTTATAGTTTTCCATGAGTAGGCCATAATGTAAGTTTGTGTAACCTTTTAATCCTTAATTTCTATTTTACCTTATTTATATGATTAAGAACATATTTTTCATTATATAGGACAATAGTCCTATCTTGAACGGTCGGTGATCGTCTTGGCATGTTCACTAATGCTACACATAGAAATAGGCATTTTCTTTGTGTTTACATCAGGGTTTTAGAAACTATATTTCAACTAACTCGAGGTTATTTTTTTAGAGTTATCAAAGTTTAATTTGTTTCTGCCTGATCTAATTAGTTAAGACTTATCAGGGGATTGGATTTATATATATCATTAATTCTTTATTGTGTATAAGCTCTTTCACATGTTGGTCAATAAAATTGTGGTTGTATCAGGATTAGTGGCACCTCATATGCTTCAATAACCCCTGATCTTGAATATAAATTATAACTATTTTGTGTTTCTCACTGTTTAGTGTCTTTTTCTGTAATTTTTATTCCTAAAAGATGATTTCTAGATGCACAGGATGTATTTATATTGTTTGGTTTATAAATCTTATATATTCCTGTACCAAAAACTAGAGTTTTTATGGTAGTTATATAATTATGTTTAAAATGAAAAGCTGAGTGGTTTACTTTATGCTTATACAAGGTAATTTAGGTAATACAAAGATGTTGCTTTTCCTACTCATGTCATGTTCCTTCTCTTTTGCTCCTTAAAAGTTAAAATCGTGATAATTTCTCTCTAATTACATAACTAAAATATCAAGAAGAGCCGAAGTCATGGGCATCCTTCATTGAAGACTTGCATACTAACATTCTCTTGCAGTTCGCAGCTTTTATTGGAACATGGTTTGGCATGTTGTATTTAATGACAGTTAATATACTTATGCTTATAAATAATGGACGGGTTTTTATTGATGGAATGGTGTTGGTGGCTTTGATCTCGACCAGTCATTTTTTAATATTTAATGTGTTAAGTATGATTAAAAAACAATTACAACACATTAAAAATTTTCTTTACGCAACTTTTAACTTTTTTTTTCTTTTCGTAAACACATTTGACCCGTTTTTTTATGGCTGGTGTTTTGACCGAGACTAAGTTTATTTTATTATTACTAATTTTGTTCCTACATTAAATGTTTTTGACTTGCAACAGTGTACAAAGGTGGCTGACAACGGCTACTGATGCACCTACGACTGATGCATACCCAACTACTTTGTGTCCAACTAATCTGTGTTTTGTCTCAACCTATATACGTCATGCCCGGGCAAGAAATCACCGGCCATCTGCACATGATTACCGATAGTGCTCACAGTTACTCCATGGATCAGATCATAATGATTCTCACAACTGCAAATATCGATGACAAGTAAATGTTTGATTAGCAATAAGGCCTGAAGCTTTTTTATAATTTTAAGACGCATTTTGAATATTTACAGATTGTATCTATAGCCTTTGGTGATATGAGAAAAGCTTTTGGTATTTGCAGTGGCATGTTCTTTAGTTACTTTATGAAGTTGGAAAACAAATTAGTCTTATACTTAAAATATGAATACTTGGATGGTGTAGTGATTAATCTTGAATCCTTTTTATTTCTTACAACAAGTATTGCATGATATGCAAGGGCATTTGGCCTGAATTTGATTGCGAGAGCTGGCTTATTACGGCTTCCCGTGTGGAAAAAAGCCGTTTTTTGGCTCGACTGTACTTTTATGTTTCATGTAGGATCATTGTTATAACATATTGTAATCTTTGTTCTCATTTCCATGAAGACTTCCATTGTAATACTTTTATCTTGAATAATTCTTGAAGCTAGCCGCCATGGGGCCGGGGCCTTCTTTGAGCTTAGTATATATATATATATATATATATATATATATATATATATATATATATATATATATATATGAGTTAATTTCATAATTCGTCCCTAATGTTTGTCGGGTATAACGGATTTAGTCCCTCCGAAACTTTTTTAACGGATCCAGTCCCCAAACTTTTGACCCGTATCGGGTTTAGTCCCTCTGACTAACTTTTGTTAGTCAATCCCGTTAAGTTGGCATCACTGTGGGGGAGTTATTTTTGGCTGTTCCTATATTAGCCTCATCCCTCCCATTTTTGTAGGGTTCATATCACACATTCACACACACAAATTAGTGTTTCAATTCACACACCCCAATCAAGATGAGTTCATCATCTTCTTCCTCATACCGACGCTACAATCAAGATGTTAGTAACAAAACCCATTGTGACTGCAAACCTCCACACAATTCTCATCTCAAAATGCTTGGACCACTGATTAACCCTGGTAGTTTAGAAGGTTTTAGAGGTGCCCCTATTCGTGACAATTCAAAGATAGTGTTGTGTTTATGGGTTTTCTGGATCTTGAACTTATCTAGTGACTTACTCAAAAGTCTTGGTTTATTCACTACATGAGGAGAACAAAGCATTGAAGAGGATGAACAGGATGCCTGTTGGTGTGATAGATGGCACAAGTGGGGTGGTTTCCAACAACTCATTCGGTGAGAAGCATTTGAAGTCTGAATTCACTTTTATTAAGTCAAAATTCAAAATTTATTATAGGATATTGTTAGTAGTGTGTTTTTGTGTATTGTTCTTGACTTTGGTAACAATGTATGACATTGTAATGTAACTGGTTTGAATTGAATAAAATGTTTGTGAGGGGTAACTACTGAAGGAGTATTGGAGATTATGGTTTGGAAATGTAGCTGACATAGGTATAGCCCCACATTTTGTGTGAATAGGACTCTATATTTCTTGATGATGCCTCCTCCTTTTAATCCCTTTTTACTGTGGATGTGGGTTGAGTGAATTGGGATTGAATTGAGGGTGGAAATATAGTCAAGAATATAGGGTATTGGTGCAATAAAAGGTGAATAATTAGTCTCCTGATGCTCATTTGGCTTGGTAAGGATGTATGGGTATCAAAGTACTGATGAGTATTATGCTGATTATGATTACTGGAACACATGGGTGCAAGATGAAATATATGATGAGTTTCCTGCGGAAACTGATGAAGAAGATGAGGATGAGGTCATGACCACCAAGGATGATGACCTGCTATTTTATCAAGACACATTCCCAGTTGACAAGTTTGTTCCATATGGTAAGGCTATGGGATCAAAAAGGATTGAGAAAAGCCCTACAATACCTGGAGCTGTGTTGGGTCTTTGCAATACCTTGACATGGGTTGAGATTGAGAAAAAGTTGAGAAAGAAGCCTCCTATGAAGCATTGAAGTTGTGGTTGCAGGTTGTGGTTCCATGATGTGGTTGCAAGTTGTTATGTAATTGCTACTTTATGTCTTATGTTATGTCTTAAGTAATGTCTTAAGTTATGTCCTTTTTTAACTCTATTTCTATGGTATGTAAGCTACTAAAACACCTTAATTCAGTGTTATTCATAACAATCAACCAACACACTGCATTAACAACACATTCATAACAATCAACCAACACACTTCATTAAAGATAGTTGGTAAAAAACCAGTGTTTGACCTATACAAAGTCAAATATCAACACTTAACTTACATCTTAAAGTACCAAAGGAAATAGTCAACACCAGCAAGTACATAACTTAACTTACAACATAGTGTTTCACCTTAGATAGTCAACACATACAAGTACATAACTTAACTAGCTTGTGGTGTACTCTGTGTGGTTTGTGAACCATGAACACCAGCTTGTTGTGAACCATGAGCAGCATCTCCATGACCAGCAACACCAGCTTGTTGTGAACCATGAGCAGCATCTCCATGACCAGCAACACCAGCTTGTTGTGAACCACCCCCTTTTTTACTCTTGCAGCCTCTTGAATT